>JANVCF010193163.1:2916-14316 GCA_025388745.1 Hydrozoanthus gracilis
ATCTTCATAACAGGAATAGGCTATTATAACTAACAGGGAATCGATAGTTTTGTGGCTGCATGACTGTGTAAAGTTGAAATGAAAGTTTCTAGCTATTGACTTCAATTGTTTGTTTCTGTATGCTGTTAAACATCTTTTCAAACATATTCAGGGTTCTTTTTTGACTATTCTATTCAACAGGAAAAGTCTTCAATAAACTTGGCTACACAGTTCCAGAGTCAGTAATCAAGCAGGTGATTGCTAGTAAGCCAGGAATTGTAGAGATTGTGTTACACAACCTCAGGCTAAAGGTTTGTATAATTTTGTTGTAAAAACATGTAGTGATAGACAATAAATTTAATTTTATGGCTATAACATTGTTTTGATTATTGCTCATCTCATGTCGGCACTGGAAATTTCAGTTACAACACAATAACTTTGGCTATTTGCAGTGCTTGCCAATTGAACTGTGCCAAAATTTTCTTCCACAGACTCAAAGAAGGAATACACTTCTTAATTTAGGAGTATTGTCACTTTTCGTAATAATTATCAATGCTATACCAATTAACTGGGAATTTGAACCCTTGTAACTCCTGCAAGTGATAGCTTTCAGAAAATTGTCAAAAAATCTTACATTCTCATTTCCTAAATCAATCAAAACAAAGTTATTGCCTTCTTATAAATAAGTTGTTGTAAAAACTATATTTCTACATTTTGCCACCATTATGTAGCCTATTTTAAAAAGTTGTTTCTATCTTATAAGGAAAGGCTGCAGCCCATCCCCTCTCCTAAATCTGCATCTGGTAAAGCTTGAACAATTACCTCATGTTTACAATTAAGAGTTAGACCAGTTCTCAAATAACTAAAGTCAGGTTTATGTACAGAGAGTTTAGCTTAATCTTGTGGCCAGAGCTTTAAACTGACCTATTTATAAATGTAAATCTATGATTTAGATTGACAGGTTTGTTGCAAAACGTAAAGCACAAGTACTTAGAGACCAGCAACAAGTCTACGACGAGTTCTCTCCAGATGGACCAGTAGCAGATCACGGACAATATATGTACAGTGATGGGCAGATGTATAATGGTATCAAGTGAATTGAAATGAGTTTTAGTTGAAATTTATAATTGTTATCATCTTAAAATAACACTCTTGTTGTAAGAGCACAAAAAGAAAAGGATTTTTTTAATAGAGAGATGTATAGTTATAAACACGTTTGATGGAACATTCCCTAACTGTTGTTGATCTATTGTAGGTCAGCAGTTTGATTATTAATTATCTGTCAATCACGAATTATACTTTAAATCTCATAATCATAGATTTCCTGGTGAACAGCTTCTTTTTAAGTGACCAATCAGCGTGCAAAAAGGAATTTACTTTTAAAAAAGCTAGCAGGTATTGAAAACTAAAAAAATTTCTGTTGCCCATTTTTTATTTTCACGTGGACGATGTGTATTTTTCCAAAATCTGTAAGGTATTTTAGATACATTCTTTTGATTACGTAGCAACAACAAGGGACTCTGTATAAGTCGAAGAATTGATCCATTTAAAGTCTCTGGCAAAGCATTTCTAAACATTTTTCAGCAGGAAAATTATCCATTAAAATGAGTAAATAAGAAAAAATAAAGTTTAAAGCCATGCCATTTAACAACTACATGTTTTTAAAAAAAACACTGAATCTTGTCCTTGCCCTGGATGCATAGTTCCCGCCGAAAACTTTAAGCACGGGAAAAGAATTTGTCCCATGGTGCTCACACATCATTGGCTAAAACAGGTAAATGTGTTGATGTTCGAAATAGTTTTCACTTATATGTCAGCGAAATGAGCACCTAACTTTGTAAAACCTAAGGTTACACAAAATGTTTCATACTTACTTATTCATTCTTTATTTTTATTTTATGGTAATAACAATTACATACATTATTTTGGCTTGAAAAGTTTTACCATGTTGAAAACTCACTCCAAAGTTGAAAATACAAATTTATCAATACATCTTTAAAAGCTGCACAGCTTCTCAAATTAATTTTAAAATTTGAAGCAGCTGTTTGTTATAACTTATGTCACCACTGAAAAAGAAGTTATCTAGATTATACAGCCAAACCAAATGCATCAGTATCTTTTCTTTAGCTTGCACACTTCAGAAAAACTTCCACAATCTCTCGAATACCAACTCGCCAAACAGAACACGTTAATACTTAGTTGTGCTTGAAGAGAACTATGGTCTTTTTTATTTTGCCTACCCACATTTCTTTGAGCTGGCATGCGCTGTTCACCAGGTTAATATGTATGTTGTTTTTTATGTTTACTGTACTTGTTCTAACTATTTTATTTTAGACTTGTTCAATGCTTCATGAATAGCTAACTAGTTCTTATTTTTCAAACAGTCAGTGTCACAAACTACACAATCATCAAAGATTGTGTGTACCAGTAAAGTTTAGTTATGGCTTTCTATAATGACAACTTTTTAGTTTATACTTGAGAGCATATATATGTGCCTCCAACTGCATTATTATTTGGTTTTTCCGATCAATTTTCACTGAATTACACTAATTGCGATAATATTTTTAAAAGCACAGAGTTTGAAGTTCACAAATAATTTGCGCATATATTGAGTTAAGTAAGAATGTATCAGGTCTTAAACCAAAACCAGTGGTAACAAAAAAAGAAGCATTATTGTCAAAATTATGGCTAACTAAGAAGCAATAAGATGTTACAGGGTCATCAAATTGGCGCAAAAAATTAAGAGTCAGTTGAGTGACCAGAAATAGACATCACTTTGTTCAGCCATAGTTTGATAGCCGAATGTCAATTGTTTTCGGTTCTTGTCTAAAGTAACGTGCCTTTGAAATTTAAAAGCAAGTTCTATCTCTTCCCAGATAACTTTTCACATGGTTGTGCAACTTTGCTTGTTGATGTATATGTGCAATGTTTTCAAATGAGGGCGAATTAAGTTTATAAGACGAAAGATGAAACATGACAAATATCTCTCAATGAAATTGTAGTCCAGTTGCTGTCCCTTGAGGTGAGGGGCGAGTACTGGAGAACTACTTTCACGCATCGAGTAGTTCTATTAAATATGTGCTTAAGTCTTTGATGATTTTTTCTCACTCGTCACAAAAAATTCGCAAGGCAGGAAAAAAAGTGATTGCCAAGTTGCAGGGGAGGGTCAAGTCATGTTTATTTTCAGCTGTTAGTTGGGGTGGGTTACCAGAATTTTGGGCAATTAAAGGGTCTGATGGGTCACAGTTTTTGGGTTATCAAAATTTTGTCTCCTCCTGCCCCCCGCCCCTCTTTTTGACCAGCCCCTTACCTCTCACATTTTTAGCCCATACCCTTAAAAATTTACTGAAACACTGGTACTAGTGCAATGTTGATTCGGAAAAGGAAGGAGAAAGGAGTGCAGTAGTGAAAGGGGAGGGAACTGAAGGGGATGGGCAATTAGAGTTTTATCCCCCCAAAACTAACTAAACCCCCCTATTGGCTATAATTAGCTTCACAGAAGAGAAAAATAAACCTGTTAAGAATTATAAACATGCTGGTTTGAGAAAAACGTGAAACAGTGATTGTACATGTTGAATCTAAAATTAGACCAAAAGAAATTCAGAGCACAATGTCGATCTCTCCAATACACATAAATTTTACGTTTATGTTTTAACAGGTCATGAAAATAATTTTGGCTACCAATTCAATACTGCACCACCACCAGACAGGTTTGCACAGCAGGTTCAAAAGATAGGTGTTGAGGTGAGAACTTTTTCTATGTATACAGAAAGTGAATGGAAAATTGAATGCTACTAATTATTGTTTCAGGAACATGAATTAGTCAAATTAGTCAAACCAAAACAAACTGGTGTAATTTTTTTCCCTTTTACAATGACAAATCAGTAAGAGATATGCCTCATAAAGGTGGATTAATCTCCAAAGTTTTTTATTAGTATCCTATTTTGAAGTAACTGAACTGTGAGAAGGCACATCTTGTATTGACAAAATATTAACAGTTTTTCAGTGCATCTAGTCTGGGAGCTTGAGAATAATGCATGTGACAGTGAATGCCAGTTTTAAGTTTTTAGAAGGAAGTGTTCTTTGTTTATTGAAGAAAAAATTAAATGAATGCTATTTTACATTAATTAGCAAGCCATAAACATGGAATTTACTTTTTTCTGGTCTTCAGAAAAGAAAATTCATTTTATTTTTTTATTAACTCTGAACAGCTAAACATTGATTGATATTTAAAATAGTTAACAAAATTGTTGTTCTATCATATACATTCAATGTAGGGCATAGCTGGGAACATTCAAGGTTATCCAACAGTTGGACAAACCCAACAACAACCAGCTGTGCAAGGTTCAAGTAGCAGTGAAGCTTCTCCTAGAGGAGTAGGGAACACTAAGGCAGGAAAAGCTGGGCTGGTGCATGCTGGGAGGCAGAGGCACAAGGGGTTAGTACAAAGCCAGCTGGCTGCATAAATATAGTACACACAATTAAGTTAAAGTGTTAAGCAAGCTCTTATAGGCAATTTGCACTAACAGGTCACATGACCTTTTGGCTGGCAAGCGGGTAGTAATAACATAGACTACGTCTGGACCACTGGCTTTCTCCACAACTGTACCGTCGAAACTTTAATTTGATCTAAAAACCATCTCTAAGGTTTCTGATAAGCTTTCAAATTTGAATTAGTGAAACAACCGCCAAAAGTTGTTTTCAGGGGAAAACATAATATTTATAAAGAACAAGTTGAAGGTCAATCCAAGGTCAAAATGCCTCAACTCGCAATGAGTGACTGCATTTAAAACAACTTTTAAAAGATGGCCTTGAAATGTTTCTTGGATGTGAGGGTTACTCAGACTTATCTTTAAAATATGCTTGAAAATGTTAAATTAGTTGAAGTATAAGAACAATTCATGATCATGAAGATGGGTAAATCCTGCCCTGGTTTTTCCGGCAGTGTTTGACTCAATCGCCATATTGGCTGGCAAGTCACTCAAGCCCGCTTGTCATGTGACCCGTTAGTGCAAAATGCCTGTTGAGGAGCACGGTAAAAGATATATTTCTTATTTTCAAACAACTGTTACTAAGTCATACTGTGTTAATCTTTTCTCGCAGTTCAGTATAAAATTTATATTATTCACTAAGAAAAAACATTTAAGAGACTACACTTCCATAATTTTATATAAAAATATATATTAGTTCAAGAAAAAAACAGAGACTATAAACACTAATTTTGAAACAGGCTTGTCAGGGTGAAAGTGTAGCCCTTTTTTTTCATAAATTGAATATTTATCACGCGATGTAGTAATTTGCATGCATATATCAGTTGGCCAAGATGACACACGCACACTTCAGTTACCTTTTTATTGTGTTCTTGACAGATAATTTCAATAAACAGGATCAAGAGTGCCTCCTTTTAAGTGTACGTGATCTATAAAAAGCTTTTGTTACATGTTAGCAGTATGAGTCCTTAATAATAAACTACTCAATTAATTAATATGATACAAGAATTAGCTTTGGTTTATGTCATGTTAGGCCTGTAACAAGATCTCAGGGTCCACCACCTGAAATGAATGGAGATTCATCAAACCTAAGACTTCTAGTGGAGGAGAAAGAACAGTCCCTTTTAGCATCACAAGAAACTATACAGGTACCTTGCAGCTTCCTGCACATCATTAAGTTGTTTTATAATTAGTTCAATAATACAGGTGGGGCCTGTGAAAGGAGGATAAAGGATCCACTGATCCATGCAATTTCAGTGCAAAATTTGTCAATCTTGCCATGCATTGATCGTGAGAGAACTGCTTGAGTAATTATGCTTTGAATTCGTAACCTGTACAAGTTTTTTGCCAAAATCTGAATCCATCATATTTATTTGATCTGCTGAAATTGTTGAAATCTGTAATCCTATATTGTATTCCTATATATAGTGAAAAGACCTGTAAAGAAACTGATTATAAAGCTTTCTGGGCAAGTTCCATTTACTAAAACCTTTTTTTCTTGCTTTCTCAAAGCAAGAATAAAGTTAATGTTTCCCACCTGATTGGTTAGCTCCAAGAAACAAATCTGACACTTTCTACAATATGGGTCAAATCATGCTTTTTATTTGATCCTTGCATGTTGGTACAAATTATTACATGAAATAAAAGTTGCATACTATACAAATATTTTAATTCTGCTAATTAATGTAAATATTGTAGTTTTTATTAGTCTTAGATTAATATAGGACCTTTACAGGAGAATACGGTACACTTTTGTGGTCTATGGAGCCTATACTGAAAGAGTCATTGTCACCATCATCATCATCATGTATCACTTTGAACTGTAGTTCCTATTCCCTTAGTGGTTTTGGTAGTTTAAGTAACTATTAGATTTAATTTGATTTTAAATATTGCTTTTGTGATAATTGTAATTCAGGAAACCCTGCAAATATAAACCAAAGGCTTTTCAGGTTTGCAATATTGACTTGCTCTTGACTGCTAAAGGGTGCTTTATACTGTCACTAGAAGTGATTCATCTTGCTAAGTAACTTTCCCTTTTTGGCAGATTTTACAAGCAAAGGTTAGAAGACTGGAGCACTTGCTTCATTTAAAAGACATCAGAATCGAGGATCTAACCAGGAGGCTGCAGCAAGTGACACAGCCACCTCCTCGACACCTCCCCCCACAACAGAATGTTCCAGTACCCCCATTGTCACAGGGGGAGACATTGCAACCAATACAAAATAAATATCAACAGCAACCTTTACCTCCTCTTCAGCATCCTCAGCATTTTTCACCAATGGAACAGTAAATGGCAGTTGTGACATATGAGCTATATGATGACTGTTTGGGATCACGACCAATGAAACTAGAACCTGCTGTGGAGAGCATCTAAGATCTATGATTCAAATTAGGTCTGTTGCAAAATGAGAATTGGTCCTACCTTGTAACAATGGGTAACCGAGGTAAATGGCACTTTGAGTCATATGAAGTGTGTACATTGACAAGAAAGTAACACTGAAATAAACACTTCATAAAAACTGCATCATTGATAGCTATGTACTTATATATACACACCCCCCCCCCTTCCCCAATCTAAAATCAGTTATTTTGAGGAACACTAAGTTTTCTCGATGTTTTTCTGTTATTGGTGGTGCTGCTAATCAAATGTGGGGATTTTAACCTAGTTTGGAGAAACTGTTCCAGGTTGATATTTTGTAATCATGGCAAGAATTGAGAAGGCAGACGAATATATTTTATGCATTTTATTTTGCATTGAAGCAATAATAATCATAATGCAAAAAATCAGTCTGTAGTAACTTGCAACAAATACTCACAAGGAAGTGCAAATATTTTACAGCTCCATACATATATAGACTACATTATTTTTTAGACCCATGTCAAAGTGGTGCATTGACTCTGTGTTGCATCATAAATACCCTGGCCCCACCCATAGAACCTTTACTTACTGTAATTTGTAAATACAAAGTTGTACTTGACTCTTATAGTGAGTGCTGAAGGTGTCAGGGTACCAGGACTGCACATGATTAGCCATTCAAAGCAACAACGGTGGTTTTTGATTTGTTAACTTGTCCTGTAATGCTTGCCTTAACTTTAGCAAGGAGTTACTTAAACTAGCAAGGAAACCGTTTATTGTAATTGAATGGATTTCACTTAGTACAAACTACATTATTACAATATTATAACTATATTTTATGTTGATGAGAACACAGCCAAAGGCTGTACTAAATACTTATTTTGTACATATCAGTCAACAATATTGTTTTCCCACATTATTGTTTACACCATGAAGCTATATATTTATAACCCTGGTGTGTCTGGCAAACTGATTGGTTTACTTTAATTGTATGGGTAACTATATTAAACATTTTGTTAGAACTTGATGAATATTCAACCACTACTTTTCTTTGTCTCTAAGAACTATAGCTGTGTCTGCCATTGTTGGTACCTGTAAATATACATTATTAACGTAAAGTTGCAGTTTTAATCTTACTTGTGTCCAATAATTTTTATTTGTTTGTTTAAAAAAAATTAATGTGAATAAAATTATAGGCACTGCAGTATGAAGAAAAACATGCCTTCGTTTGTTGTTTGAGTTTTTTTTGTTATCAAAGTCAAGAAAGGGCTTACCACTCGTACCCCATATCCCCCCTTCCTCACACTGCCCACTACCCCTCATTTAAATAGTGTTATCGTAACAGAACAGAAATGTTTTGTTTCAACTGGAGAGCGAGACAAATCACATTCTTCCCCATGAAATTCGTGAGATAAACAAAACATTGTCGGAAACCTATGTCTAGTATTTGGTTTAAACTGTACTCATTCAATCAACCAGATGAATAACCTTCCTAATAATAGAACAAAACAAATGCTAAGCTTTTTTACCATCTTGTTTAAAGTTCTGTTAGTATAAAGTTGACAGGATAGGACTAAACTTGATCAAGCGTGTTAGGTCATCAAATTTCTTTGCTACCAATAGCGTTGTGGAAGTTCAATGTTGATTTGACTTTTAAAGCAAGAAGTTGCAGTCATGTCAACTTGATTCGCTTCACAGTTATAATTACTTCATTCAAAACAGAAAGGTAAATTATACCTGTTTTTTTTAAATTAATTTTAACATTGATGCACAAACCAAATACAAAATTCCTTTTTTTTATAATCCAAAAGGCCACACTTTTTCCAAAATGGTTTGAAAAAAATAACTTCAGTACTTTAAAATGATCAACAAAGAGTATAGCTACGTACATGTGAACTACACATAATTATTTATTTTTCAAGTATTATATGCAAGGTAATAAAGTTATGGAAAAAGACTGAGGCAGGCAATGTAATATGCATTGGTTTGTTGATTAATAATTGCTTCTTTCAGGCTCAACAAAAAAACAGTTAATAAACCCTTATGATGTGACCTATATATAAGTGGCAGTAGAAAAATAAATCAAGCTTTGGTGAAGTGTAAATTCCATCAGTTAAATTCTGGTGCCAGGCTTTTTAGAGAAGATACAACTACTACATACTGATATATATCTGATGGGTTTGGCACAACACGCATTGGGATGTTAAAAAATAAGTAAATAGGAAACTTGCAAACAAAAACTATTCCAAAATTATATTCAGGGCTGAGAACTAAAAAAAGCTGTTTTAAAAAACCTTTGGCAATCAAACTTTTACTGATGCACACTTATTAATATTCTTTTTGGAAATTTCTGAAACATGCGTTTTACTTATTGCCAATCTGTAGGGGTCAGAAAAAGATCTGTACAGGGTTTTCCGCTTTTCTCAAAACAAAATTTAAGGACTTTTTAAGGTTAGGTTATTGGTTTTTGAGGACCTAAGCCATGGGACATCAACCACCAGAACTGACCTAAAACATGACTTAACAATAATGTGGTAAAGAATGTACAGATCTCAAGGTACTGCTTGAAGCCACCCAGTAACTCTGCCCTTTCGAGCCAAGATTCTTGGAAAATGTATTTCCCAGGTATTGTTGAGGCTTATCAAATCATAACAAAGAAAAAGCAAAAATTTAAAGACTTTTTGAGGACCATGACTGATTTTTGTAAAATTAAAGGACTTTTGAGGCCTCAAATTTTGGACAGTGAAAATTAAGGGCTTTTAAGGTTTTTAAGGACCCGGACAAACCCTGTCTGTAAATAAGCAGCCTAAAGCCCTTTAATTTCTTTAACAACTATAACAATGCTTCTTTGAAAAAGGAATACTCCCACAACCTTACTGAAGAAATAACCTTGCTTAAATGCACTTAAAAACCTTGTAATTAGTCATTTGAACAAGTAAAATAATTTGATATACTGAGACTAGATTTTTTGCAAAACACTAATTATGACAAAGAATTTAAACTCCTGTCCCAGGCTGCCAGCACAAACATTAAAAAACTCTCTCCATTCAAATAAACGTATAAAAGTAGGACATCCCCCAAGATCCATGGCAGGTGATCCAGAAATTGTTGCAGGCTGATTATTGCTCCGAATCGAGTTACCAGAGTATTTCCCTGTGTTACTTTCTTTGCAGGGGTATTTACTATATATGCATCTCCCGGTTTCTAGGCCAAAACAATGCTGGGACAATAAGTCTTATACGACTACTTGTTATGAAATAAGTGTAATAAATTTTGAATTCAGGTATATTAGTTACAAAAGAAAAATTACTCTTTCCCATGATCAATATTAAACTACATATTTGGTAAAGGGTTTTAAAAATTCTATCTACAATCTTAACAGTCTTCAATAATAGTAGAACATATGAAAAAATTTACAAATTATTAAAAAAGATGTGCCCTTCTAATCATTAGCAGAATTTGATTCTCTAAATCAGTTAAAAAATTAAAATTTTTAGCCTTTAGATTCCAATGTGTTTAGAAAGGTCTGTATTCTCTGAATAGCTGACCGCCTTGCCACTCTCACATTTTCAAGACCATCTGTTTGCACTTTGTCAAGTTCTAGAATGAGTCTTGTCAACTTTTCATCCAGATACAAGTACTCTTTCTCACCTGTAACAAAAGATAGACATCAAAACAGTAAGAGAGTGAATAAATGTTGTTCAGACTTAGAAATCACATATAATTTTAAAATAATCATTTGACATGCAGAAAAGTGCTTTTTTGTGCTGTAATTCCCTGTCATAAATGCAAGAATGTTGTTAGTGACTTTTGATGAGGTTCTCAACTCTCCCAATATTTTATCCTTTATCTCTCCAGAACCATTGGGAGAATTATGCATTTTGTAAAAGGTCACTTACATCATTTTTGCACTAGGCTCTTCGGTTACACAAAATACTTTGTGTCAGCTGGGAAAACTGGCAAATTTTGAAACACTGAGAAACTACTTTGGCCACAGTTGTTTAAGCTGAAATTAAATAATTAACTTTACATTTTATTTAATTTAGACTGGCCAGCCCTTGAAATTAGAAAAATGCTCCAATGATCTGCCTTATCAGTGGAAGAATAAGTTTCTAAACAAACTTACATTAGTTACTTGTGGCTACTCACTGCATGCATGTAATATCCAAAACTAAATGTAAATGGTTAACAAAAAATGGCTTTGCATCCGAGTGGAAAATTCTAGTAGTTCTTCAGCTTGTTTCATTATTGTAATGATACAAAATTCAGAAATGGAAGAGCATTCAGGTAAAATCATAGCTATAAAATATACAAACCAGTTCTCTGGATAAAATTTAAAAGTTAAGAGCTTTCAGTCATCTTTAGCCTTTATCAACTGAGTAATAATATTTATTAGGCATTAACTGTAAAACTTAGGAGAAATGAAGTCAATTAACAAGCAACATGCATGAGGATAAAAATGAATAAAAGGTGGTATGAGGTTAAAGACTGTAATGTTATTGATGTGTTCTTTTTTTTTCTCATGAGAAAAAAGAGAGGCTGGTTTCAAGATTCCCTTTTCGAAAGAACTTGTTG
>JANVCF010193274.1:0-19754 GCA_025388745.1 Hydrozoanthus gracilis
TATTGAAAAATCTTCGGAGGTATTCGGAAACGTTTGGAAGTCTTCTAAAGTTTGAAAAATCTTTGGAAAATTTTTGTAAGGCTTTTGTATATACCATATTATTATATATTACCAGCGACCAATCAGCACTAAGTAATTTTGCCCTGAATTAAGAAAAAAATGCGCCCGCTGTTATCCAATCAGCTCGAGTTAATTTTGCCCTCTATATTACAAGAAGCTTGTTTATAACTTTAAGTCCAACTAAAATGGGAATATTCATTCTTTAAAAGCTTTTCTTATTGATCATGCTAGAAAAACCATTGTCCATTCTATACGACAGCGTTTGGAAAAATCTGTATAAGAACTGCATGATACTTGTTGGTATAACGCCAGTTAGTAAAATTACTCAGGTGATTATAGAGTTTCCGCTGCTCTGATTGGTGGAGGCTGACGCACTATCCTGGCTATAATCACCTCGCATAGAGTGATTATAGCCGGCCTTTGAACAAGACAGCTGCCTCGCATTGTTTTGTTAATGTTTTCGAGGAGGAAACTAACGCAATGAAAAAAAAAGCTGTTTTCAAAAAATTACCAAATGTGAAACAGAGTTTGGAAGAATGGTTTTCAAAGATTATACAATATTTTCACTAATTAATGAAAATGGAAAAGTTTAAGATTTCCATAAGCGCGGCGATTAAGCAAATGACAGCAAAACACAATTTTGCACAAACTGATTTTCCTTTGTTTGGCAGAATGGTTACAATAACAAACCCAATTTACAACAGAAATTGAAAATATGTAGGTGAATGACATTTATCAATGCCTCTCAAAGTTTTGGGTTTCCGTTAGGAGAAAAGACACAATTTTTCATAAAAGAACAAGTTTGCTGTCAAATTATGGCGAGCGGCTCTCGATCGCCATCTCAAAGTCAACACTGTATATAAAGACATTTTCATTGCGATAACCAATTATTTAGTGGGGCCAATAAAATACGAAATCCTACCTGAAACAGCTTGTCAATGAGGAAATATTCAAACAACAAAAGTTGCGTCGCCGGCAATTTTTCAAAGGGTGAGATCATAGCCAGATTAATGATAATTGAGGGCTTTTTAGTTTCGTATTCTACTGGCGCAGCGAAGTTTTTTGGCGAAAGTTTTACATCGTTGGACAAACATTGGAAACTGAAGGTTTTTTCATTTTGTATGTTTTACTGTTTTATAACATTTTTTACTTGCAAAGGAAACAAAAGGCCTTTATAACAAAAGTATTGTTCTAACAGCGGTGAATAACATAACAATGCTTTAGTCAGTTATTCGATTGATACCAATAACCTACAATATTGAAGCCCTCCACTTGCTGAGGTCCATAGAAGGTAAGTGGTTACAAGATATTGGTCTTTTGAAGTTATTGTTTCGCATCTTCATTGCCCAACGCTGAATGTTGGTAACACCGGGGTTGTTATCAAAGATTACACGAGACAAGTTCACCAATTTTCAGTTCAACATACAATATTTACGCCTTCCACTTGCTGAGATCCATAGACGGTAACAGGTTACAAGATATTGGTCTGTTGAAGTGATTGTTTCGCATCTTCATTGCCCAACGCTGAATGTGGATCACACCGGGGTTGTTATCACAGATTACACGAGACAAGGTCACCAGTTTCAGTTCCCTTAACTGCTCGTCGCTAAATCCAGCAGTGGTGTCACTGGTTTCATACCAAAAGCGGTCCCCTTTGCGAAGATTACTGAACTGTCTGCCGATGATGCATGCATGGGTCGGTCCCAGGACTCCTCCTGCTACTGGCTTTTCGAGCATAGCGCCAGCATACAAATCGATGTCTTGCAATCTTTTATTATAGGCGACAGCAAGCTGTGGAAAGTTAACGTATTCAATGTTTAGTAAACGCATTCATTGGTTAGTGATATTTCTTGAGAGGCTGGCCATACACGCTGTTGTTCTACTCAGATAATTCAAACTACGAGAAAACAGAACTGTTAAGAAAATGTAAACCTATTTTGGACATGTTGGGGAGGAGACTCCCTTGAACAGTCGATAGGGATGCTCGACTGACGTTTTAGGGTCGAAATGAGATTTTTTGTGTCCCCGGACGACTCTGTCATTTTTAGGGATAGATTTTTCGTTTTGAAAAACAAAAAAGTTCATACAAGAATTTATAGGCTGGAAACATAATTTGAGAGTGTTATTTATGAATAATAACGATCCAATGATATAGCAAACATTGTTTCTCTAAAAACTTGACAAACTTTTGGCTTTTCCTTTTAGGGAATGAAATTAGCCTCCCTGTTAATTTATGCGTACTTTTCAAATCCTTTTATTAACTCTCAACTTCTGCAACATTTTCAAGCTAAAGAATGATTTCGTTTTTCTTTCTAAAATACTTGGCTTCTCCAATTTTCCATTCTGCCTAATCTTTTATTTTTGAAGCTTATTATCTCATTATATAAACCGCAACGTTTTCAGTATTTCTCCGACAAATTATCAGCATAAATTCCAAATTTTCACAACGCAAAGATTCTCATTTTGAAAGTTTTAATCAGCGATCGAGTTTCCTGATAGTTTAAAAATGAAACTTACCTTGATAAAGTTTGGGAATTCAAAATCGCGAATTAAGTCGGAAAACGTTTGCGGTACTTTGAGCCCGCAAGCCCTTCGGAATTCTATGTAGCCTGGAAGGCCATGATCGCGACCTCGCTGGATATTTACTGCGGGTAAATCGATGACAACGTCACTTGACAAATCCAAGTTGTTGGTGATTGCTGTGGCGAAATTACTAAAAATGAATAAGAATACAGTTTAGCCAACCAAAAAGGAGCAATATAAGTTCCTTCCATGAAAAGACACCGTTAGCTATAGTGGATAAACTTTGCTAAATGAGGAATAGTGGTTAAAAATTTTCTCGAGATATTAGCATTTTTAAAACGTTTCCAACTGATGAAGTCAGTTGTTGAAACAGCAAGTTTTAAATTTTTTTATTTTCATAACCTTTTGCTGGATTTAAGCAAAGTTTGGGCTGGTGATGCATCTGGAGGTATTTTTCAGCATAGTTATTAGTTTAAGGTTAAGGACTGGCAGAAGATTTCGAAATATTGAAAATTTGCTAGCCTGCGTATAGACTCTACTCTCCAGTCGGCCAATCTAACGGCTATTACAAAAATGAAGCGGCTGAGAGTATGTAGACTAAAAACTTTTCCGTTCAACAACTAACATCATCAGTTGAAAACAATAATGTTAGTTTTTAGAGAACTATGACATAATCCCATTTGGCAAAATTTTTTCACCACTTTTCCTCATTAACAAAAGTTTACCCACTGATACAACAAAACCTTTCGTGTCTTAGGCATTTCATATTCCCATTAGGAACTCCTCCATTTGTGGTTTTGACGTTGTTGATAAAAACGACGATGGTTGTGTTTTGATTCAGAGCATTTAAACATGTCGTATTTTGTTTTGAAAAATTCGAAGGCCAAACGCGACCGAGTAACGGTCCTGAGTTAGAGTGACATCATTTTGGAACAGACTAAAACACGTTTTTCGTCGTTAGTGCAAATTACTACAAGGTTTTTTAAACTTGTTCTGGCGTCTTTGTTCTTTTCCTTTCCTTGATTTTAACATCTGCTAACAAAGCTTACACTAAGAGTTCCAAAACAAAAAAAATAACTTTAACCACAACAAAATCACACTCAGCCACGTCTTTCTATTTCCTATATATGCGTTAATTACATAAACTTTAGGTGATACACTTCTATATATATACGATATATACACTTTCAGCAGATATATTTCTATAAATGCAGGATATATACTTTAAGTTGATACATTTTTATATCTACCATTAGTTTAGTGAGGATCCCCATTAATATCTCCCCCCGTGGTATAACTATGGCATCGACATGTTCCTTAGAAGGCCCTCAAGTTAGTTGTTTGTTCCCATCCCTCAACCTCTTTTTACGATATCAATAGACCTCACACTAACCTTTCGTTTCTTCTTAGAGTAGCATATAGGATGCTACTTACAAACCAACATACCAAGACGGTCAATCGATACTATAAATTCCCCCGTCGTCCCCCATCAAAGCTCTCTTTTAAAAATATACCAAGTAGGATGCTGCTCACAGATCCTTAAGTCTATCAGGATGCTCCTCTCCAACCCCCTCTACCCCTCTGCCCCAAGCAACCTATATTTTGTACAATACCAAGTAGAATGTTTCTTTCGGGTCCACTGACAAAATAAAACGGATCGCTGAATACTAAAACTCAAACCCAGCTTTTCCTATACAATACCAAACTCGATTTCACTTACGTGTCCACAGTTTGAGCTTTGTCAGTGACAAGTCCTTTGAATATCGAATCAACTCCTTGGTTTTCAAACAAAGGAGTTGGGTTGTAAAAGGACTTGGTTTGAATTGCACTCTTGCCAGGACGGTTGAATTGGTTTTGCACCAAGCTGTGGCCAAACCGATACGCTGAAGTGGCAAAACTGTTGATAATTGAAGGATCAACTCTGTGATCGTAACCGTGGTATCGGCCTTTGGGAAATATGTTGAGGCCAAACTTGTTCATCTTAGGGAAAAATAATAAATTATTTTACAACTTTGAAAGTTGATTTAAAACGATGGTGAATTATCTAAACAAAAAGAATTGTGTTTGTGAGTTTAACAGTGAAATCCCAGAGCAAAACTGAAGTTTTCCCAGCTAGAAATAGGCTGTAAAGTATTGCAATTTGTGCTTAGCTCAGTGTTTTCTACTGGGTCAGACAGTCTTTTATATCTATGTGCAGACAGCACTATTTCGTCCTCTGGGAAATCACAAAAGCAGCTTGGAGAGGTTTAAAAGCAAGACTGTCAATAAAAAATTTTCGCTTTGACTCAATACCATACCTAATTGAATACT
Source organism: Hydrozoanthus gracilis (assembly GCA_025388745.1). NCBI lineage: Eukaryota > Metazoa > Cnidaria > Anthozoa > Zoantharia > Hydrozoanthidae > Hydrozoanthus > Hydrozoanthus gracilis. Next base: position 4,894 of record JANVCF010193274.1, read on the forward strand.
TCGGCTAAGAAATTATAGAAACTAAGAAACGCGCTTTTATAGACATATAAAGAGTACTCGAAAAAGTCATTAGAGTTTAATTTGTGGACACAATGTCAGGTAATATCTTACATCGTTCTGGCTTAGAATCATTGGCAGAAACTCGTTGTATGTGATATGTTGCATCTGAGCTCCGATAATCTTGCGTGTTTCCTGGAAGATCTTCTCTGCGCTCCAATGGCTGTTGTATTGTTTCAACTTTTTGGCAATGCGATTGTGCTCCCGCACGAACAAGGTGTGCATCGACATAAGGGCTGAAGAATAGCAAAGTCTGTCAATTTACACAAACACTTGTAGATGAATTATTCTTTAGGCGTTGTTAAACAATTAGCTACCAAAACAACTTGCAATACGTAGAAATGATTTGCACGATGCGCACAAATTTTAGTCGCCCAGTTAACACAAAACGTGTTATGAATTTATTGAAAAACGTGAAATCTTCTGCAATAGCACGTTTTGTAGAACTGAGACTATTTTCTTAATTTAGATATTTTGCTGTTTGTTTTTTTTATTCTGTAGAATGACAAATCACTGCCAGAAATTCTGAATTTTGATAACCATTACCATTATACATTGAACGTGTTTTCATCTCTTGTTGCTAAGGGTAACTTTGATCAATGTAAACAGGGTTAAACTTGCTAACGAAAGTCTTGTCCTGGCATAGGACGATAGACAGCGTCGTCGGCTATTTAGCCTGTGCTGCTTTGGTACCGCTTTTGGTCTGGAGAGGGGTGGGGAGGTTACATCGGCATAAAAAAAGAATAGGGAAGCTTGTCGGAAATGTGTAAAAATACCCTAAAAATATCAAAGTGTGAAAGTTTTTTATTCTAACACCTCTTGGCATCGATTCTGCAAAAGAGATGAGAAAAACGGCAGAGAAAACACATCAAGAGAAGGAGCACCCTGAGCCCCTCCCGGCCGGGGCATTTGGCTAATAATACCCATTGCAATTGAGAAGAAGGATATTCAGAGATTCATTGGTTAAGTTCTTAAGTCTTTACACAAACAAAACTAACCTAAATGACATCAAACAGTAGATATTATAAACTGTATTCTTACCTGGATTTTCATTCACTCTTTCATCTCCAGCCCTAAAACATGGCTTCATGAGTGGGTCAGAAGTTACGCAGAACTGTTCGGATGTTCCCCTCGGCAACAAGTTCCTGCAATTAACGGCCAGAAACTCTGTATGTCCCAATCGTACCGCTTCTGACTCTTCCCCGTTGCTACCGTACACTTGTGAGGCATCAATAAAGGATGTTATAGTGTTAACCTGCACATTTAAAAGACCATAATATAAGGACGATATTGATACGAAAGTTAATCAGCTCCGGTTAATTACTGTAGAATATTCATCCGAGCTGTTGAACATTCGAATAATCTTTTAATCCATCATATTGAATTGTTGAGCCTAACCCAGCAGGACTTACACCCGTTGTTCAATACTTCAGAAGCAGTGACCTGTTCCCCATATGAGTTCCTGTAGCTTAGGGGGTAGAGGTTCTGACCGGTAATCAGAGGGCATTTTAAATTTTAACTATTTGTATCATCATAACTGTTTTATTGTTATTATTTTTATTTGTTTGTTACTATTTTTACTATATCATTATTGATATTGCTATTATTAACATTATCTTACTAAATGTTTTCACACACCTGCTCTCTCGATGATCTGACCGCAGGATGCGCGGGCGCACTACGAACCACCTGTATACATTTTACTCGTCGTTGCTTCCTGAATTTTTCATCAAGAGATGGAACTCGTATGCCAAAACACTCTCCTCGGTTTGTACATTCATTTATCTTGGTAGAACACGCTTGGTTTGGCTGACCTGCAGCTAAGGTGACGTCGTGGTCAAGGAATTGACCCCAGGACATGACGATGTGTGTCATCTTCGTTGATGGATTGTTCTTGTCTGCGAATGCCTGCATAGAATAAGCGTTTTTAGCAGGTTTCTTTATAGGTTAGTAAACTTATGTAAGAACAGCAAACGTATTCAGAAGAAAACGAAAATAAATTTTATAATATATTTGAATAAGAAATAATAATGTGAAGTGCGGTGAAGAAATCCGTTGCAGCACAATGCAATACAAAGCTTTACAGAAAGCACTTAACCAGGTTGTTTTCAACACCTGTTAACAAAATAGTACAATGGACTTTGGTATCGAGGGTCTAAGATAAAATAGTCCGCCATGCACGGCTCACATTGTTATTCATTCAGAGTTGCCTCAGTTGGTAGTTAACAGGCCACGACACCGGGGCCAACCGATTCTTTTTTTGACATGTGTAGTGGGATCTTGTTGTTCCCTCGATGGGAGATCGGGGAATTGGGTAGCCTGTAGCTGAGAATTAATTAGACATTTATCATTATTAACAAGTGAAAACTTACAAACTGGCTAAACCATCTCGCATTTACTAGTTTAGAGTCGCCTCGTGGCTTCGAGACTCCGTCTGCGTAGGCTGGTTGGATCAACCGCGTGAACGGAGTGTTGGCAGCTCCTCTGCACGGATAGTTCTTGTTGTTGCATGTTCCATCCAGAGAGCGAAACCTGTTGTATTTAGGATCACTACATGCACTACTTTGAACTTTGCAGTTGAATCCTATCGACCTCTGTTGTACGCTGTCTGAATAATCAGTCACTACCTTGAAAGCATCGTCGTGGGATAATCTAAAAAAAAAACACATTGCAATTACGCAAACGGAGGTACATTCCGTTTTCTCTTTCGGTTTCATAGCAACGATTATAACTAGTAGGGGGAGCGAATGGTAAACTCTAGTCTGTTCAAGATGCCGAAACAGCCCTCTTAAGAACCAAACCCGAGACTTTGGAAAGCAATGAATAAACTGAGACCGAGCGAGACGTTGCGTTACAAAAAATTACCAAAATTTAAAATTCAAAGACAGCAAACAAATTTCAAGCAAAATAAAGATATCGAGTTTAGCCGGAAGTGCCGAGAATACGAGTCGTTTTGTGAGAAATCCGAGACTGCGAGACTGAGAAAAAATAGAAATATACTCTTGAACAGACCTCGAGACATGGCAAAATGTTGAAAAGAGAACCAGCCGAAATGTTCCAAGCTAGACTTTCATTTCTTAAGGGACCATTTGCAAACCCTACTGGTAAACGAACAAATTGAACTGAGAAGGTACAAATCAAAAGCTCAAAACCTGCTTAAATATATACGAATCGTGTATTTCAAATACTCAATTATATTTTAATAAATTTCAAGGTGTTTAAAATGGGTTTTGAGAACTATAAAGTTAATATAGTTTATGTGAAAGTATAAAAAAGCCGATCAAACTTTATGCAAGCTTCATTATAGTTGTAGGGTTTGATGATCTGTGTTTGTGTTTTCCTTTTAGTAGCTATTGGAAAGAAAGTTATATTAAGGAGTCTGCCAGAGACTTTTAATGCCTATCAGGCTCTTAAATCGTGGCAACGCAAGTTTATGGTTGTCTCAATTTAAGATGGAGATAGAAAAGGAAAACTATAAAGGCAATATCTACCCAAGGTCCTTTGCCAGTTTTTTCATAACATCCTCCCGTATTAAAGCTTGGCGAGTTCTCTCCTCAGACTCAGGACTAGAATTGCGACGATAGTGTCTTGCTTGATAGGTGGTTTGACGAACCGATCGAGCCTTTCTTCTGGGCGCGTCCCTCTCTGCCTTCTCCACTGCTTCTTTGACAATCCGTTCTAGGTCAGATTCAGATAACTCACTGAGCTGCTTTAACGAGTCATTCAAGTTTGTCTCTTTCTCCAGGTTATCAGATTTGATGTCTTCTTCCCTCTGCTCTTCATCATCAGTTACAATATTCGTGTAACCTTTTGCTTTTTCCCTATTCAGCATATCAGCAATTATTTTTTTGTGCATTCTTTCTTGCTCAGTAGTTTCCTTCGCGTTTACGCATTCAGCGTAGATTTCATCAACAGTAGGCAGTGAACCCGACAGAGCCTCGGGCACGCAGCAGAAAGCCAACAGAGGCAATAAGAGCAGGAAAACCCTGTAAACAATAACAACGGTTTATTTGACACATTGTCTAGAAAAATAAACAACGAGAAAACGAACCAGAGAAAAATAACACGAAGTTTTTTTTATTTTAAAATATAAAAGTGCGAAAATATAAGAAGAGCAATTCCGCAAACAGCAGATTTTTATCGAGGCAGGAAGCTTAAAAAGTAGAATTTCGAAATTTTTTTGTTTATGTACACCTATTAGCTGCAAGTAATCTATATATTTTCAGGGAAAAAGGGCGAAGAGATAGGATCGAGTGAAAATAGAATTTAAAAAACTGCGAAAAATAACGTTGCTAACTTTTGGTGTAATCCGAGTTCACTTCAAGCTTTGTGCATGTTTTTAGTGTTGTTAAACACTATGCTTAAGGAGATATTTCTTTGTCCAAACCAATATAATCATCTTCGCTTTTATGTTTTTAATCTGCCTCAATAAAGTTCTTAATTGATGTTTAAAATTTTTCTTATTCTCTTTTCGCAAATTTACTAGCAAGCAAAACTATTTTTAGACAAAACATGCTTATTACACCTTTATTTATTTACTGACAACTAATGTATTTCAAAGAAATTAGATAAACAATTTATTAAAGGGTCTTTCAGAATAACCTTTTACCGAACAATATCCTACATTTGTCTTTTGTTTATAAGTTGTAATTTGATGTTTATTTTGATTTTCCAGTTTTGGTAGCAGAAAGTTTGCCGGATGGCAGCTGTCAGATAACTAATTAATATTAGGCTATTACAACAGAAAGATTTTCTTCCTCTGCTGGATTCGTGCGAGCAACTAGCTAGATAGAGCTTCCGTTTACAGCCTTGTTGCAGGGAAAACATATGCTAAACATACAAATGAAAAATGATTGAAACGCAAGACACAGCAGCCAAACCTACCTTGATTTAACACGCATCTTTCCTCGCTGTACTGAAAGTTAACTGCAAGATTTCCTTTGTGCGTAAACCAGCACGAGTAAAAGCTACAAAAATTTAAAAAAGGAAGTTTTCCTGCAATCCCACTTAAACTGTTACTTATTGGATTAAATGTGACTTAAGTTAGAATTACATGATCTATAAAAAGACTCAAAAGCATTACTGGTAGTCATATCGACTAGAAAATTAAATCGATTATTTTGTTCACAGAGTTTTCTTCTTACGATACTCTCCTGCAATGATTTCAGAAAAACAATCTACTGCATGGTACCTACTGTATGAATTTTGCATTTTCTGAAATTTGTGTCTGAAGATACCTTTTCAATGCAACAGCAAATACAAAGAGCATGTAGAAGGATAAACTACATTCAGGTCACGATTTTACTGTTCTTAAAAATTCAATATGAGGAGCAAGTTCCGATCAATGTCATCCTGCAGTTTAACTGACTTTTGTAGGCCAAAAGCTGCTTTTCATTGTTTGTTTACAAGTGTATAACAAAAAAAAATTCAAATGGAACAAATACTTGTATTCTCTTTCGCTACGCTCAGACGAAAGTATACTGAATATTTCTAGTTTTTACTAAGTGTAATAACTCTCAATTGTTGAGAGGCATCGCGCTCGGGTTGTGCGGTACCTCACGGTGCGAACTCAAGGGTAAGTAAAAATAACCCTTGTGCGACGCGAGTGAGTGTGAACTCAACAGGGCCGGCCAATATGTAGAAACCGATCCTTAAGGGACAGGTTAAGTTGTGAACTGCAAATTACATAGATGCGAACAAGAATGGTCAAAGACTTCGATCAACACGACTGGCTTCATCAACGAAAGTAACTTTGTGAGTTTATCTTGTTTTCTTCTAAGATTGGAGGTTTAGTGATAGAGAGAGAGACATACAAAAGCTAACTAAGAGTGTGGCCTAACCGTAGCCTGGTTAGACCAGTTGTTAAGGCGCCATACTGTGCTGCGGGAGTCCTGGGTTCGATTGCCAGTGTCGGACCTTCACTATAACTGAGGTTTGCTCTAGTATCTACAAGTGGTTAGGCATTGGCGTTCTCTCAGTGAAGGTCCCGGATGGCAGACCCCAGTCCTATGCCTGTTCTTCCGTGGGTTATTGAGTAAAAACTATTTTTTCTCAGTCAACTAATGCAAACAATTTGGCACAAAAAACGTACAAAATGATGCAAAATTATAATGCAACAAATTTTGTAAACTTACTTCTTTCAGTCCCAAAGATTTGCGCTTCTCTTGCTTCGATCCTTTCTGGGTTAGAAGCCCGTACACTGTGGTGCAGCTTTCTCGCTAGCAGGCGTTCATTTATAGAGTCTCCACATGCTACGTCAGAAGATCGGATGGAACAATATTAAGCTATTTATATTCAACGTAAATGAAGCTTAATTGCTTCGCCCACGGCTTGGGCATTTTTTTATATCCAAGAGACTCATTTCTAGCGCTATTTTGAGCCGTTTGTAACGTCACAAGTCCTTTTTTGTTTCTCTTTCGAAACTAATTACAATCTTTACACGAAACCGGGTTCATTTGAAATTTTTGATATGATAGATCAGTCCACTATCTAAGTGGTCTATCTCAGAAAAAATTAGAAATATGTGCCCTTTTGTCTCCTAAACATGATTTTCTGATTGTAAATGGTACAAAGTACTTTTTCCACTTTTTTCGTCACAACCACGAAAGATGGGTGGGCAATTGGTTAACTAGTTCCGCATCGTCCCATTGCGTGTTACGTTAAAGAGCAAGATTTTATTCCCGTCAATCTTCGTGGGAGATTTTGTTCTATTCAGAACTTGTTTTATTGCCTAAGAACGTTTTAATACTTTTCTTATTATGTTAAATAATGAATATTGGTCGCCTTCATAGGACTATCAGTAAAACGGTGTCAAATAATTTGCTTAGTCCTGCTAAGCTCTTAACACCCTAAGCCAAACACAACACGTTTTAGCAACAAGCTGCAAAAACTTCTTATTTCTGATTTTCTTCAAAAGTTTACGTCTGTCGTAAGAAGAGCGTAATCCTATATATTTTGTGAGTTTGTTGTGTCGTGTTTTTTGTGGCATGTGACAATGTTTGTTTATAAATCACTGGTTTAGTGCAATTTGAGCTGGGGTCTCCTCTAGTTTTGCAAAAAGTCCCCTATCACTGAGTACGTTACCCGTGTTATGGTTTATGGTCTATTCAATGTCGAAAAACTAAGTTTGGTGGATAAGCTGAAAAAAAGTTACCTTTCCATTTATTTTTGCTAAAACATTTTCAAAAATGCTATTAAAGTTAAGTTTTTCAAGTACCATTGTACAATAGAAGATTTATTGCATGAGCCTGTATTTATGTATAATTATTTGAAGTGTTTGTAATGAAGGGTAAGTAGCGCTCGTTGACGGATTCGTAAGGGGTCATTAATTTCGAGCACCAGTGCACACCTTGTTCAGATATCTGATCGTGATCACGAAAACTATGATAACACGAACAGGCACAACTTACACATGGGCCTGATTTTTTGGTTTTTTTTGTATAAGGGATAGCAAATTACCTCTTAAGAAATGAAATATTTACCGAGCTACGACTAGTTTTCGAAATCTTGTCATCTTAAGACAAAAAACCATTGTAATAACTTGAAAATCAGCCAAAATCATTGACAATTGGTATGTGTTAACGTTTTAGCATATTGGCCCTTTGCCAAATACAACTCCTAAAATGGAAATTTGCGTCGTTTATACAAAAGTTTAAGCTAAGTTCTTCCTCTGAGAGGTGAAAACTGCCATAAGTCAAGTAGCAACATAACGTTTAGCAAACGATTAGAAAGCGGAAACAAGAAGAAATAGTTATCCACATGTTCATTTACACTCAACAAACACATATCTGTTTTGACTCACGACTTTCTATGATTACCGGACGACTCAGATCCTGGTTCTTTAGATATTTTTTTGTATCTTTTTTAAACATTTTTGTTAAGTTTACTAAATGTTCTCAAATTCGACTTAGAAAGAAGTAACTGATGCTCCAATTTCTTGTACCTTTATTGATTCCGACCGTTTATTTATTGGCATTATTATTATATCTTAAACCGTTGCCGAAATAAAATGAATGTATAACTCATTTAGATAGAAGAGTTTGTTAATTTTGCATTTGTATATTAACTTAATTTAGTTCTTGAATCTACATCGACTATTGTTCCTTAAATAAATTACCAAAAGCAATTTTCAAACTCAGAGTTTCAACGTACTTTTAACGTGTTTACAAAAATAAATGATTTGCCTTGTTATGTGTCTTGAGATGGGAGCACTCGGAACGACTTTCAAGAAATTAAATCTCTGTTTCATATTATGGCTTTGAAAATTATCCAGAAACTAAAATTGGGAAAAGTTTCCTTTTAGGTTCAACATGCTAGTTTGTTTGTTTATGCCAAACAGCAGGACAGTAACCAACTTTAGACGAACCGGGGAAATTGCCTCGGTAAAAAAAATGAATTTTCATTAATATAATTCAATCTAAATATGCAGTGGATCTTAACGGCAGAGTTGTCTCGTTTACATAAATTTTCAATGAATTTACCGCCATTTATTAATCTGCGAGGTTCTACATCGAAGGACGGCCGCAACATATTTCTAAGCGAATATTTTATTTTTAATTAAGCAGTTTAGTTTGCATTCCATGTTATTTTGAAAAGTTCATGACTCGCATGCTTCTTTATAATTTTTTTTCTTTTCAGCGTTAACTTTGTGTGTCCTCAAGAGTTGCTCGAGTGAAAAAATTAATGTCTATAGTACTCTGGAAAATACATGCACCAAATTTTAAGAAATATGTTGCTATTGAAGTTATTCGAAGGATAAAAATTTTAATTTTTTTCCTGAGGAACATGTCCCCGGATTCCCTAGCCAATTCGCTCGCGCCTTAGCAATTGCCTCGGATAATATATTTATTCCTGGCCACGGGCTTGAACAGGGACCATAAAGGATGCCGCCGTTAGAAAATGCGTTTGGGGTCTTTCTGCCGTGATCGCAATATAATTAAGAACGAACCATTAGTTCAGCTAGATTAGCATATGGAGACATTTGAGGGAGGACTAGATCAAAATAGGGTTTCGCATTGACTACAAAATTCTGTTATAATTGAAGACGTTTACACGAATTGGGTGCCAAATTTCCATAGTACGATTATTTTTCATTAAGAGTGGTGGAAAATATCTTTTGCTACAGTTGGAAACTATATCAGTTTGGGTCTTTCGTGATCGCAATACATTTGAGAACAAATTATTAGTTCAGCTATATTAGTGGAGAAATTCCAGAGAGTTCGACTGTGTCAAAAATAGGATTTCGCATTAATTAAACTTTCTATTTGAGACGTTTCGAGCTCAGGATTGTCTTATAAGCTAAAACAAACTGAACCTTAAGCTCATGAACATCCACGATTTTAGCTCAAAACGTCTGCAATAAATTTTAATCTGCTTCAACAATGACCAAATGTAAATACGCTAGGCTTTTCTTTATTTTCAATTTATGGGGTTATTTTTTCTTAGAGAAGACATTAACACTTGCCAATATCTTAGTTGGTAATTACTTAATATCAAGCAGTTAAGCCCTACTTGCGTTCAATTGACAGTGACAATGTTACCGCGCTTGCCATGTGGAGCTACGAAGTCCCCTACAAAGAAAGGAACTTAGAGGCACGTGTCGAAGGAGTTAGGTCCTTACCGACTTCAACTCTATGGTTCATCGATGAACAAGGTGCAGTTCTTGACGAGCGACCAGGTATAAGATCACTTCGGGCACGTACACTATAGATGAAGAATACTTAAAGTTAGCTAAACTGCATTACTGCGACAGTATTTCACGTAATGGGTACAAAAACAGCAAAGTTTTTCAAGTCAAAAACGTGAGATGTAGTTCAGTAACAACATTTTAGTTGAAACTGTTTTAAAAGCTCAGCTGATCAAACTTTGGAAAAAAGCATTTATTGCCAAGAGTCTATTGAAATGATTTTCGTTCGCACATTGTTACACCATATTTTCTGTCTTGTATCTAGGGTGATATAGTCATAATTAACACTTCATTCAGTATATCTTACATTTTTTAACGTGAAATACTTGGTTATAACTTCCTCTACCCATTACATGCAAAACAATGCATATTAAAGTTTCTGTATCTTAATGTATTGAATTGGTGTAGTCACGTCTGATATAAATACATTTGTAGTCACGCGTGATTTGATTATATTTTCATGGACAACCTTTTCGGGTTTGATTGTATATAAAAACATTTATTGCCATATGTCGTGTTTGACATAAGGCACGGTCTATGACTAGTCTCTTAAGACAATTAATCCGCGTTTCTGAACAATAATTTAATTACAGTCCAAATAAAATACGAAATTTTTAAAAGTCTTGACGTTCTTAAATTACTTCCATTATCTAATTTCTTAGACTTGCACGATCAATAGCGGAATCTATAACAATATTGATTATATTTCTTATGACAATCTGAGGCATATTTCGTATGATATTGTACGTGCATGCAATAACATACTCGTTCTTTCCTTGTCTGCTTCGGGTCTACTCACGTAATGCATATTTCACTAGGGAGTTTGAACAATAAGAGGCTGTACCTGGCGAAATTATGAAATTGAATTATTAAATTACGTTTTTGGTATTTTGTGATCGCAATATATTTAAGAACAAAATATTAGTTCAGCTCGTTAAGCAAGTGAAAGCATTTCAAAGAGGAATGTACCAAAAATAAGATTAGACATGCATTGATTTAAAAACTCTGTTTAAGACGTTTCGAGCTAAAGATTGTCTTGTAACCTAAAACATTAAGTTTTTTCACACTTTATAAGCTTAATTTAGCTTATGAAGGTCCAAGACTTCAGCTGAAAACGTCTGTTATAGCTTTCAATCTGCGTCAGGAATGATCAAATATAAACATACAGACTATTCTTAGTTATTATTTTTAGTTTTTTTTTCTATAGAGAAGACATTGGGCTTCAATACTTGCCATTATCTTAATTTGTGATTACTCAAAGTCGACTTGCACATTCATATTACTTTTGAAACTGCTTTCTGATGGTTTAAATTTTTTTACCGAGGGAATTAAGTTGCTTGGTCCGCCTCAAGATTCAGCTACGGGCCTTCTGTTTGGCATAAACAAACAAACCAGCATATCAATGAAAGGAAAAACTTTCAAACTTTTAAATAGTTCTGGATAACTTTCAATATAGGAAATGCAGCGAGAGATTTAATTTCTGTTTAATGAAAAAACAAAAACCTTTGGGTCTGAAGAATATTGTTATTCTATTCATATTTGGCATGGATAGATTTAACATATGGATAGTTCACGCATTTCATGTCGTGTCTCTTCAAAGGTTGAGTGACAACTGAAGGCGGCGATTGCCTGGCACACTCCCTTCAAAAGTACTGTTTGTTGTTTGAACTCCTTAATGAAATTTAAATTACTTGGATAAACCTGAAGCAAACAAGGAAAGGAACGAGTATGTGATTGCATGCACAACAGCATATATGTGCCTTAGATGGTCATAAGAAATAATCAAATACTGTTAATAGAAACAAGAAGTAACTCCGCAAGGAACGTTAGGAATTTTAACAAATTTCCCGTTATATTTGGAACGTGCGCCGTGCGCGCCTGAAGTCAAACACAACACGTGGCATCATGTATGTTATTTATATACAGTCAAACCCGCAAAGGTTGTCTATGAAAAATGTTTATAAAAAACACGTGACTACACTTGTAAAAGTAGAATACATTAATCAAGATAAAAAGATTGCAGTGTTTTACAAATCATGAACTGTTTTGCACCCAATGGGCGGAGAAAATTATAACAAAATGTTACCGGGCTTGCATGTAGCAAAGACTGAAGAGTTAGTAAAAACATTTTTGTTGAAATTATTTGAAAAGATAAACTGGTAGTTTGTTTGCAAACTTTAGGGAAAAACATTTGATTTATACAATATGAGCAAGGGACTATTCAAACGATAATCGTTGGTACATTCTTGCGCCATATTTTCTGCCTTTTATCAAGAGCGATGTAGTCGTATTTTACACTTCATGCAGTATACGTATATCTTATGTTTTTGACGTTAAACTTAAATCTTTGGTATAGTTTCTCTGCCCATTGCATGCAAAACAATTCATGATTTGTAAAAAAGTGCAATTGTTAAAGTTTTAAACCATTGCATTCTGTGTTAATTGAAAAAGTTCAAGGCTCAATTGCTTCTCCAGTATTTGTTTTTCTTGTCAGCGTTTGTGCGTCTTAAAGAGTTCCACGGGTAAAAAATATGTTTAGTACATCTGGAATGTACTTGCTTTGATTTCAAAAAACGTGGCATTCTAGGTGATTCCAAGGACAAAAATTTTAAATCTTTTTCCTGAGGAACATTTCCCCGGACCCCCTAGCTAAAATTCGCTCGCGCCTTGGCATTCACACGACTAAACAGATGAATCAGATGAATAATATTTCGTCCTGGCTACGGGCCTGAGCAGAGACCACAAAAGGTTTTCTATTAACACTCCTGGGAAATTATCTGTTGATGGCGTTAGAAGTCATGTTTGGGTCTTTCGTGATCGCAATATATCTAAGAACAAACTATTAGTTCAGCTAGATAAGCAAGTGAAATCATTTCAAAGGCGAATGTATCAAAAATAAGATTTAGACAAGCATTGATTGTAACCTAAAAGAAACAACAAAAAAGGAAAATTTCTTTTAAATGAAATCGTTGAAATTTTTCACATTTTAAGTTTAATTTAGCTTATGAAGGCCCAAGGCTTTAGCTGGAAACGTCTATAACAACTTTCAAACTACGTCAAGAATGATCATATATAAAGATACAGACAATTCTAGTTAGTATTTTTAGATTTCTCGTGCAAAACAATGCATGGTTTGTAACAGTGCTTTTTTGTTTCATAATGTATTAAGTGTTTATTTGTAGTAACCGGTCTGATATATATGTAGTCACGTGATAGTAATATATATATATATTTTTTATGGACAACCTTTTCGGTCTTTCCGGGATAGGATTGGCTGTATGTTTAAATAGAAATGTTGCCACAAGTTGTGTTTGACGTCGGGAACGGCACATAGTCTTTTAAGACAATCAATCCGCGTTCTGAACACTAATTTAATTACGTTCCAAATATAACGCAAAAACTGTTGAAATTCCTAAAGTTCTTTGAAATTACTTCTTATTTTCAAAACCTCAAACGTGCACGAAAATTAACAGAAATTGATTATTTCTTAAGACGATCCGATGCACAATTTTGATATTGTTCATGCCATCAGCACGCACTCGTTCCTTCCCTTATCTGCTTCGGGTTTATCCACGCAATGTATATTTCACTGGAGAGTTTGAAAACAACAAACCGCACTTTAAAAGAGCCGTGCGCTCGCAATATTCAGTTTCCACTCAACCTCCGAAGAGACATGACATGAAATTAGTGAACTGTTCATGTGTAAAGTCATTTCATGCAACATTTGAGCAGAATATAACTAATTACTTCAGAACCAAAGACTTTTGTTGTTTTTTACAGAATTTAAATCTCTGTTTTATTTCACGAATTTCAAGAGGTTAATCTTTGTCCTGTATTTAGCCTTTTGAAATTGAGAAATGGAGTTGTTGAGAATATAGATGGGGAGCTCTTTTCAGAACTCGTGGAACCCCAACATTAATGCGCATGCGCTAACTCCATCGGCATAAAATATCAGTAAACAAAACCGTATGGAGTTTAAAATGGACTTTTTTACCAACAAGTAAAGCCAGAACAAAGCCTTCTAAACATCTCGTTTCAAGAGTGTGATCCAATATGGGTTTGCTTTTGAATAAGCATATTTCTAAATATACCAAGTGGTGTTCTTTAAACCTAACGCGAAATAGCCAAATGCAAGCCACATCGAAGAAGTTAACCGGATCCAATGAAGGATACATATTACAATCGAATCCACGTCCCTCGGTTTCATGTCCGAATGTGATACCATGCTACACTATCGAGACAACCCTGCTGGCTGCAAAGCTATCTAAAGAAGTATAGGATATGGTAAAGTATAAGTAGGTGATTCAACTTAGCTCAAGAGTAAAGGAGGGACGAGGGACGTGGGTTCGATTCCCGCTCGATGCATAGCATGTTTTTTCCGAAGTTTTTCCGTTATTGCAAGTCACCTTTTCATGTATTCATTTCTTCACTTGTCGTTTCATGCACTTATTGAGTGTTCGCATTCTAAAACAAAACATTCGTTGATTTACCTAAGAAAGTCATTGAGTTGAGTTATTGTAGGTATAACGCGGCTTGCCTTTAGTATGCTTTGTAACGAGTTACATGTCAACATAACGAAGGACCTGTTTACATGGAGTTGAGTTACCACGGGGGGATGCGTGATAATCCGTGACGGTGAGGTGACTCGCCTGTTTAAGGAAACCGGCATAAGACAAGTAAACTCTCAACTATCATGCAATGTAACCACAACCTTCCCTCGCAATAATTGACATGCAGATTGTAATTCAGATAGTTTATAGTAACGTCGTTGTCAGATGTGATAAGATTGATCTAGCGAACTTCTTTTAAATTGTGATGTGATTTTGGAACTGTGATTTAACCACGAATAGGCAAACCCGCAAATGTTGGCGAGTGATTCCATTTGATTACAAACATTAAATTGGATGAAGAAGAACAGTGAATTGAACTTAGTCTGGTTTATTGATTCGTTTCTGTGAAATACTGTGCGTTTACAATAAGGCCCCAATTATATTCGTGCATCAGAAACATTACAATCAATAACCGTATACAATTCCCATTGTAAAAGAACCTTCAAAGTGTAATCGCAAAACTCAATTTTCATAACAATATCGTAACCCTCACAAGTTGACCTCCCCCC
>JANVCF010193385.1:0-19744 GCA_025388745.1 Hydrozoanthus gracilis
ATTCGCATGACCTCAATATTTTACAGGTATTGCTAAAGCTATTTCTTTTCTTTTAAAAAAAATAACTACTAAACTTTAATAAAATATGACTAGTTACAAACAATAAAACAAAAGAAACTGCTGTAATCATACAATATATAATTCGTGGTAAAATAATTAGTTTGTCGTTTTGAAACTAACATTGATTTTGTATTGCAGTAAGGTAATCCCTCGCAGTTTAAAACACATATGAAAACGGCTAAATAATTAATAACTTCGCCTCTGTCACTGGACATAAGTTTGTGATAGAAGTTTAATTTTATCTAGAAATTGAGATCGTAAATCATTGTACAGTGTACACTTTGAACCATGTGCTCTTCTGACTCAATCTCACTTAAGGAACAAAACAGACATTTTCTATCATCAATGAAGTTTTTGTATATCGACCTGATTCAATGGTCAAGTTATGGTTGCTAATTCTGAATTTAATAAATTTTCTTCTCTGTTCAAAGTAGCTTATTGAATCTAAGAAGACTCAGATTCATAGCTTAATTTGAATTTTCTGTAAAATTCTAGTTTTCTTGAATGTAAAATTGCATTACTGCAGAATTTCAAATATTCTGCTTTCGTTGAAGATTCATATCTGGAGAGTTGAGTGTTTGAGAAATAAGATGCTAAATCATTTTGAATACGTATATTATAAAAGTTGAAAATGTTGTGAAAGTTGGAATGGTAGCATTTCTTTCTATTCTCATATAAGGATTTTGAAATAAAAAAGCTTGTTTAGCAATTGTGGTATCAGGCAAGTTTAACAAATGAGTCCAGTAGCGTATAATTAGTTTGTCAATAAAGATCTTTAAAGGAAATCTTCCCAATTCAGCTCTACAAGCAAAATTTGAAGCTTTGGTATTTACACCTAAGTAATACTTGCAAAATTTTAAATGAACTTTTTCTGTAGGTTCTTTATCCCATTTGCTGAAATTTTGATTCAAATAGACACCCCAAACTTCACTGCCGTTATAACTTTATTGCTTTATTTGGTTTAAGTCGCTTAAAATCAACTGTTTTAGTGACTTTGAATAAAGTATGAATCGCTTTTCCTTTAGTCATAATTTTGTGCTGTTGGAAATTTACTGAAGTTAAGTTGGTAGATAGAGAGAGGTAGGTAAGTAGGTAGGCAGGTCGGTAAGTGGGTAAATAGATAGGTAGGGTAAATAGGTAAGTACGTAAGTATGTAGATTAGAGATAGATAGGTAAGTAAGTAGGTAGGTAGGTAGGTAGATAGATGGATAGGTAGGTAGGTAAGTGGGTAAATAGGCAGGTAGGGTAAATAGGTAAGTACGTAAGTATGTAGGTAAGTTGGTAGGTAGAGAGGTAGGTAAGTAGGTAGGCAGGTCGGTAAGTGGGTAAATAGATAGGTAGGGTAAATAGGTAAGTACGTAAGTATGTAGATTAGAGATAGATAGGTAAGTAAGTAGGTAGGTAGGTAGGTAGATAGATGGATAGGTAGGTAGGTAAGTGGGTAAATAGGCAGGTAGGGTAAATAGGTAAGTACGTAAGTATGTAGGTAAGTTGGTAGGTAGAGAGGTAGGTAAGTAGGTAGGCAGGTTGGTAAGTGGGTATATTGGCAGGTAGGGTAGAAAGGTAAGTATGTAGGTAAGTTGGTAGGTAGAGAGAGATAGGTAATAGGAAGATTGGTAGCTAGGTGTAGGTAGTTAAGATACTTAATGAACGCTTTCAGATCATTATACTAAATGCAAATATCATATCAATAAGACTTGAATTCTTTTTTTACGTATACAGTTTTGAATGTAGTTGCGAGGATCCTGGTTTTCGACCGAACGTTAACAAGACAAGTTGTTTAGACATAGACGAGTGTGCCGTGAATAATGGCGGTTGCGGCGATCATAGTTGTATCAACAACTACGGCAGTTACAGTTGCGACTGTAAGAAAGGATACCAGAGGAGCTTGCTGTAAGTACTTGGTGTAAGTTGTATTAACTGGTTGCTGTCATAAAAACATGCTAGTGCACTAGCCATTTCTTTCTTTCTTTCTTTCTTTCTTTCTTCCTTCCTTCCTTTCTTCCTTTCTTTTATTGACTTAGACTCGTGTGAGTAGTTGGTAGAAAAGTATTAAAGGTTGAGACACCAGTTTGTACGAAACCGCCATTTTAACGTTCTCTGACTCTTGCTACAGCCTATGTGTAATTTTGCACTTTAACCTACCTCTCTGTTGTTTTACAGCGGCACCTGTATCGATATAAACGAATGCCTTCCAAGTAACGGCAAAGGCGGATGTGAACAGGCTTGCACCAACACCCCTGGCTCCTACTCATGCGGGTGTCATAGCGGTTACAAGTTAAAGAACCGCCGGCTTTGTGTCGATATCGACGAGTGCGCCATTCCCGGAGAGCACGGGTGTAAACACAATTGTAACAACACGAAAGGAGGGTGAGCAAACTCTGCTCTCTAAATGGACCAAAGCAACTACAACTGATTATCCGATTAAGATGGCGGCTCTACATTTTACCACGATGCATTGCGAGCCTTAGAGAAGAAGTCAAAACAATGGTATTTTTAAGGAGCCCAATTTTGTCGGGGGAGGTGGTGGGTGGCGGCACATACCCCCCTACCCCACCCCTCCCAACTTTTTCAAAGCTCAACTTCTCAAAACCTGATTTAGGAGTATTGGTTTTTATTGTATTATAGACTCTTCTCTCCACAAAGAAGGCTATGGTACAAGCACTTTAGCAACATCTATTTTACTAAACTTGGTATTTGCTCCTGAAATTCAGCTTTTTTGAAAAAAGGTGGTGGGTGGCGGCACATAATACCCCACCCCCCTTAATTGGGTTCCTAGGAAGTACCATTGTTTTGATCTTTTCCCTTACACCACTAAAAGAAACTCGGGGAAAGTAGAAATACACGATTAAAAAGCGATTGCTGCCTAATGCTGCTTTAAATATGTTAAATTTAAAACGTAAAATAGTTTTAAAACTGAGCTTTCGCGATAGTTATACTTCGATGATGCTGTAGAGCGGCAAAAGCTCAGTTTTCAGTTTGTTTTAATATTTATAAACATTTTTAAAGCAGCATTAGGCAGCAATCGCTTTTTCAATCGCATAATTTTTATGTTCATATACCATGCTGCTATTTATATAGGGACAACGTTAATAGATTATAAGGAAAAGTATTAATTTGTTTGTACAACTCTTCCTCGTGCTAGCAACACTGTGTGTGTCAAATTTGAGGTTTAAAGATTCGCACTATGCGATTTTATTGGCCATTTTAGATATTTACGCGCTAGGAATTATGGGTAAATAAACTGGTCGCCATCTTTAAATTGCGTAATCGTAGAATGATGCGCGCTTGAAACGCATTGATGTTAGCACCAGAGTTGCAAGAGGGCAAAATCTAGAAAAATGTGGGATGGTGTAAGAGTTGTACTTACGAAAACACACCTGAAGCATCGGTTTCAGAGCTGAGAGAAAGCAGTTCAGGGGGGAGTTGTTATTTAAAAGAAATTGATTATGGGTATCGAAATTGTCTTTACCTTAAAACTATTTGAATTTTTACCCAATGTTAATCCTAGTTTTTTGCTCAGTGACGCTCACACTATCAAGGTGTTTAATCATAGCAGGACGAATAAAGAAACAACAAAAGATTCTATAGTCCTTCCTGCTACCTTTACTAAGAAATTTATGGCTCGTCCGTTGAACATCACACAATCTCTAACACATTAAATTTCATTCCCTTTGCAGCTACTTTTGCTCCTGTAGGAAGGGATTCTTCCTGAGTAAAGATGGGACGTCCTGCGCTAAGAGCAAGGAACTTTCAGGTAAACTCAAGTGCTTACCCTGCCCCCCCCCCACCTCTCCTCTTCCCATCCTCCCCCAGGCTGTTTAAGTGATTCTTACGTATATTTGTCGGAGGATACAGATATTCTCTTTTCAAATGGTATTGCTAGTAGATTAGCAAACACAAGCAAAGAGGTTGAAATGTTTAAAAGCTTCGATGCTGAGTATCTTAGGAAACGTGATGTTGTTTTTTCCCTCTCCCTCCATCTTTTTTCTTTATGCTCTTTCTGTTTCCAGACAGTTTTATCAACATCTATTTTCTTCTAAGTAATAACGCTTTATGATTAATATTTTAACCTGGTAAAGTACAAAGATTAAGTCATATTTTGAATTTTATATTACCAACTCAATGTTTGTCGTGTTTGGTACTTTTCCTTAAATTTAAACTAATTGTTTAGAAATAACGTTAAATATTAGTGTAAAGTACGGTAGCAGGAGAATTGATTTGTAGGCTTTACTTCAATTTCAGATTGTGGCCTCACCGCCGTATGGCCTGGAAACATCACACAGAAATGGAAGCCCGCTGAGATCGGTACCTGGCCTTGGACAGTTCTGTTACATTTCTCTATATTTGGGATGTTTAACGACATCCCCGGATGCATGGGGACACTTATAGACAAACAATGGGTCGTAACAAGTGCTTTGTGCACTTTTATGGGTCCGATGGCCTTGAAAGCCAGCGCCATTAAGGTTGCCGTTGGAAAACATCATCGAATAGCAACGAATAATGCGTCCGAGCTAGTAGGAGTCCTCAAAGTTGTACGTCACAAAGACTTTAAACCCGATAAGACAAATCTTCAGTCCAATATTGCTCTTCTTCAGCTCGCCCGGCCGTTGAAATTCACTGACGTTGTTCGTGCCATCTGTCTACCCACCAGACAGGAAGCTGAAGGATTTTTATCGCATGGAGGAAGCCGGGAAGGAACTTTAATTGGCTGGAAGAAACGAGATGGACACCGCTACGAAACACGCTTACAACACACGAAGGTGAAGATAGTTCATCGCTATCACTGTACTCAGTGGTCGGCCCGCAAGTACGAAACGAGCCGTATGCTGTGTGCCGGCTTTCAACACGAAGAGCCGTGCATAAGCGATAGCGGCTCGCCTTTAGTGTTTCCGGTCACACATCAGACCCTGGCACAGAAATGGGTTTTGGGCGGAGTTCTTAGCTGGGGGCTGAATACCTTCTCTCAAGGCTGCCATCCTCACTACAGCTATTCTGCTTATGCTAACATTGGAAGGTTTCTCCGGTTTATCAAGAAAAATGTCAACCCAAAGAAGAAGAAAAACAGAAGGGGAGCCAGACGAAAGAGGAATCATCGCCAGCGGATCCTTAAACTGCGCAAACTACGCCGTCTAAACAGGCGTGCTAAGCGTGTAAACTGAGGCAGCTTCTCCTTTTCAAGCAATGTCTACCATAACACGTTTTCGAGTCTTTATTTTAGGGATACTACGCAACGAGGACGGCACTGATGCCGACGACGACGGCAAAAAAGCAATAGGGAATGCATAAGTTGCATGTTAGAATGCACCTTACTTGCCCCCTGCACGCTGTCGTCTTGACAACTACAAACGTTAAAAGCTTATTTTTGAGCTTGCAACCACGACAACGACCTAAGGAAAAATTTCTCAGTCTAGGAAGAAAACTTTGGTCTTTCTCTTTTCACAAAGCGTAATTTGGGAAAAAAAAATAGAAAGCGAACGAGCCATGCGTGATCAAAGTGGACAAACCCGAAGTTTGTTGTTTATAAGCAGTCGTTGTCGATGTTGCCGTGCTGGTTGCGTAAGGTCCAATATTAATCTTGTCTGCATGAATTATAATTGTTTACAAACGCGTTTTCCTAGAGTTTTTGACTGACTGTTCATAATAAGACGCGGGTGCGGTTGGCATGAGTAATGTGAGTGTTCAGTTATAAAAAAAGTTAGGAAATTGTTTCAGACACGTTACTAAAGACATAGAACCGTTTGGCAAATGAAATGATTGGCTTTAAACTGTTTGCTACCCGCTTTTTGGGGTTTAAAGTGCATTTGAACAATTTTTTTGTTTTAGTCATAGTTCAGTGGTTCAATTTTGTTGAACATCAGAATCGCCGGTTGTTTTTTTTTTTGTTTGAAAAGCTGTAAAGATCCTGTTTTATGGCTTTAAACACGACTACAAATTTGACCCTTGGACTAGGCACGAGTTTAGTGCTGTGACGTCATAACGGTTGCTCCAGCCAGTGTAGTACGTTTAAACAACAGAACATCGAGCTCAGATTTTTCATCAAATCTCTAGATTTAGTTAAAGCGATTTGAGCCTCGGGCTAGCTGCAGAAGGTAGTTCTGATGTAAACATTTCAACCTCGTGACGTGACACTGCGGTCCAGCTACTACTTGAATAAGCGCAAAATGGATCGATCTTTTAGCGAGAAGGGCTCAAGTTAAGGCTGTAAAACTAACGATTTTTGAAACTTATCGAAAAAAATCTGAACCACTGTTTTATGAAAAATCCCTTGTTTGTTTTAAGTTACAATCCGAGTAAGAACTAGGACTGTTTTTACACAGATCATTACTTAGAGGAGCATTCCACTGTTTCTGGGTTTTACATCTTGTATATAGTAACTCACTTTAAGCTGTGGCCATTATGCAGACTGGACGTGACCGGTCGACCAAAAGGCCTTGGTGAACTTCTTCGCTTTATGATTGTTTTAGTTTAAAACGCCAATTTTGCAATTGAAAAGCAAGACTTGATAACGACTTTTTTTGCTATGCTTGTTAACTTGGGCAAGATTTGGATCAAAATCATAACACAACATTTAGCAATAACCAAACGGTTTAAATGTCCATCTTTATGTTTTAATTCTTAGTCAGGAGTTAACCCTTTGCCAAACATATAAGACTTAATTACAACGCATGTGGTTAAATGGAACTGACATAGCCAACGACATTTTGCCAGAATACCAACAGTTGTGAATGTAAATCCTCTCCGATTCTTACAAAATAGACGCGATTATATAATACTAATTTTCAGCGTTAGTGAGTATAATCATGATACTTGTACATCGTTGTTGAATAAAAAGAAAAGAGAGTCCATGAGTTCAGAAGATTTGAAAAAAAAATTGAACAAGCTTGCAAAATTGTTAGAGAAAAGAACTATCTCAAGTATTTCGCGACCTGATATAGTACTCGTATTATAATACTTTGTATTGAGGTTATTATCAATATCATTTTATTTTATCATTATTCTTATACTATTATCATCATCATCACTAGTACAGGTAATCATCAGACTTCGAGTGCAATTTGGAGTTGCCACGAGTGAATTTTTCAAAAAGTATCAAAACTTGAGCTTTTTGAAGATCTCGCGAGTGCAATTTAATTCCAAATTGCACAAGAAAAGTCGTATGATTATTAGTAACATTCATGAAAAAATCCGCCCTTGTTCTTTAACTCGGCGTAGAATTTCTCGAGCAGTTTAGTTAACGTTCTTCCATTTTCGAAACTTAAATAGTAGTACTAACGACAATAGTTCAACGCTCGTGTTTGTTCACATCTAGACGAAATCTATACACTGCTGTCACCGCTCCCCCCCCACAACAGTGTGGCTTAGGTTTAAATAATAACAAGCCAAACTCAACTTGAATTGTATTTGTTTTTACTCTTCCTTTAAATTGCGTTGCCTTTTCTTGTCGACAACACCCAGGGTTGGTTTATGATTCGCAGATGGTGTTGAAACTATACACCCAAATTACAAAAACTAACTTCTTGGCTAATGTTGACGCTTAATCTAAGTTTACCAAGTGGTTTTGTAAGACTTTTGCTTGCACCACTTTGTGGCTGGACTATCAGTTTTAGAAGAAACCATCTAGCAGTTACCAAGGAATACTGCAATCTGATTGGCTTACCTACTCACAGACTCTAATGCATAAAATAAATGGCAGTTACTTAAAAAAATATTCCGGCTGATTTGTTTACATTCAAATAGACTTTATGCATGTTTAGATCACACACCCCAAAGCCTCGCTTTCGAATCACAAAAGTGTGAACATTTTCATAAATCAAACTCCAAAGCGTCCTCAAATGAAAAGAATTCCTTTGTGAACGTGCTAAATGCACACATCCTATTTCTTGAATACGAGGCTTGGGGGTGAATTTGATTAGTTAGACGTCAACATGCATAAGGTCTATTACAGGGTTCGTCCGCTTTTCTCAAAGCAAAATTAAAGACTTTTTAAGGACTTTTTAATGTAAGCATATCGGTTTTCGAGGATCTAAACCATGGGAACTGACCTAAAACACAACTTTTTACGATATTGTGGTAAAGACTGCACGAAGCGCTGTACGGATCTCCAGGTACTGCTTGAAGCCACCTAGTAAACTCTGCCCTTTCGAGCCAAGATTCTTAGAGAGTGCATTTCCCGGGTATTGTTGAGATTTCTCGAATTATCATAACAAAGAAAGAGCAAAATTTAAAGGGCTTTTTAAGGACCGTGAATGATTTTTGTAAAATTTTAGAAAGTGAAATTTAATGACTTTTAAGGTTTTTACGGACCCCGACGAACCCTGTATTAGCCCTACTAGGGTCGTATCGGGCAACATATTCTTTTGAAAGTTTGACTCGCTAATTTGAATGTAGACAAAATAATACTCAAGTTGCTGTCAATTATGCATAGAGTCTATTGAGCGGCAGAGAGCCAGTAGGAAAAAAAAGGCAGATTCTTAACACACTTGATTTTATCGCTTCAAACTAGTTGGTTTCTACTAAAACAATTAGACTCCTCGTTGATTTCTATGATTTTATTCCCGCCTGGTTGACTTTGACTTGTAGAAAGTCCACCACACAGTCTAATTGTTAATAATCAATTTGTACAACTGAAAAACCCTGAAAAACAAACAAGCCATTGGAAAGATAAATTTGACTGATGAGTTCCTCTTCAACAATACTTCTATAGCAACTTCTATACAACACAGAAACACAAATTAGTGTAAATTTACCTAAATCCCTAACATTCCACACCATAAAATAAAATGTGTTTATGTTTTAAGATATAATTATCTGCTTTAAGGAGGGTTGTGTGCTCGCAAGCCCTTGGTAACTTAGCAATTTAACTAAACTGCAAGCCGTGTGAGCTATATTAACACGCCAAATGTCCTCGACTTCTATTGTACATCTTCTTTTGGTATTCAAGTCAAAAATTATAGTTAGTTCCATCACAACTATTGTTGCACATGTAAACTGGTGTGGTTTTAGTAAAAATTGTTTCTTAAAAGGTCCAGCAGTGCAACAAAGATGGGAATATTTAAGTAAGCTATCACTGATGACAAGTGAAATAAAATGATTTTTTCCTTTTGTATTATTTATAACTTAAATACTGTAGCATTAATCTTTGAACTTTGCCAAAACTAGACCTCTGACACGAGCCTATGATGAGTCAGCCGATAAATACATTATCCCTTGTATGAGGTAGGCAGAACAGGCAGACGCTCGACTGATGTTTTTAGATACTTAGTTGTTGCACAGGATCAAATGCTGGAAGATCAATGAATAGGCACTTTAATTCCTAGTCAATCTTCACAGTGGAATAAATCTTTCGAACAAAGGCACTTGCACCAACATAGCCAATGGTCCCTTGGGTAACAGAAGGTAAAGACAATTAAAATTAGAAAAATTAATAACAAAATAATTCACTACTACTAACTAATCTCACTTGAGTTCACATTTTTTAAAGCAAAATAAAGATCTCTTCCCTAGTAAGCCAACTTTCTGTTAACCTGTACTGTCAATCACTCCTCGGATAACATGCAGGGTCAGTAGAGCTACAACCATGTATTGGACTGGTTGGGCTTTAGCCCCACCAATAATTTTGTTGAAGAAGGTAAAAGAAGCTGATGATGAAAAATATGTTTAGACTGTTGGAAATAAACACATTTCCAAGAGGGGCAAGCCAAGCTCTTTCTGGTGACTACATAATAAGAGCAACCAGAGGTCTGACTTGCCTCTTGTGTTGCAATGAAACATGAGACTAACACACTGTTAAGTTAGTTAAACCTAAATTTGAAGCACAGGGTTCATATTCTTTTGACTTTTCTCATAAGATCAAAGTTTCTAAATTTTCATCAGGTGCAGGCCAAGCTCTTTCTGGTGACTAAAGAATAAAAGACTAACACACTGTTGAAGAAACAAGAGACTAACACACTGTAAGTTGTGTTAGTTAAACCTAAATTTGCAGCACAGGGTTCAAGGCCTTTTGACTTTTCAAAATTCAATTACTTTTTTCCATGACCTAGCATTGTTATTTTTTCCCTCAATACATGAAAAGTAGTTTCATTTTTACCCTTTCCCTTTTCACAATGATGGACCTCATTCCTACATACTTGGTTGCAGCCACAAAAGTTGGCCTGATTGAACTCTCACACGGTTTACCGCACTGCATCAGAATAACTGATTATTCAGTAAAAAGGCAGGCACTGTGTTAGTTTATGGATAGATTATATTTCTTTCTACCCACTGTTACCAATCTAAATTCTGCCAGTTTTCCATGACTTTCCCCAACCTAATCAAAATTTGATGACCCTTGTACAAACCCTGCAACAGTTTGCTTCCTTCACACAGGATCAGGTATATTATCCTTTATTGATAAACCTAATGCTGTTGTACTTACCGCACATTATTCCAAGTCCAATACTAAAAAGGGCCATGTATCCAAAGTAGAAAGTGGTTTGAAAAAACCCATACATTCTGTAATGAGAGTTAGAGATGGAGTGGTGAGATGACTGTAAGAAGATATCTGCCTGTATCCCTCTCTATAATCTATATAGATAAGATACCTGCTTGTATCCCTCTCTATAATCTATACCTATAGATAGATATCTGCTTGTGTCTTACAATATTGATAAGATATCTGCTTACGTATCTCTCCATTTAATACCTCATATCTGCTTGTTTTATTGGCAGATCATACAAAAGCTAAACTTTCAATAAGTACAAGAAATTTTTGGTCTCAGCTCTTAATCACAATCCCCCTTCTGAATTTGACAGAGATTACAGACTTATAATTGATTGCCAACTGTTGACAGCCTTTACTCCATTCCATGACAAATCGCTTAAAACAACATGGTTTCCAGTCTTAAACAAGTCATTTGTCAAATTCATGTGACCCAGCACATGAAAACACACCTTACACTTTTCTGCTCAACTAATAAGGTGTTTCCTGACCTTCAACAAGTGCTTGAATGTTCTGTCAATGCATTCTAACATTCTGTCGAAGCATTCCAACATTCTTAAAAAGCGTTAGATGTCTTTGAAAGTGCTCGAACAGTTTGTCACAGTGTTAAAACACTGAATCATTCTTTCAAAGCATTTGAACTCTCGTGTAAACCATCAATTTCATTAAACTAATGGTAAACAACAATGTTACTACCGATCATCACACTTCTTCTCTTTGCTAAAGCTACACAACTAAACAGAGACTCAATCTTAATGTTATTATAAGTCAAACTGGCACTCCTAACAATGGGAAACAAGTCCCATTTCGAGCAAAAACATGAATGTACTTACTTTGTCTTAAAGAAGAAATAATAGAATGAATATAAGTAAACATAGCCAGCAGTTGAGGCAGCAGACAAAAATGCAGTCCATTGCCTGTTGAAGCAAGCACCCAAAATCAGTATAAGCTAGTTTGGAATTTGAGAAACATGTGCGGGCGAAGGGATAAAATGATGTAAATTATTCATCTAACTTAATTTAGAAAGGGTTATTAACAGATTCCCATTCCGTTTCACTGCAATCCTCTGCTTAAGTTTCATGAACTTTACATTTTAATATGCAAAAAAATTGATTAACTTAAATAAAGTCAACTATTCTTCATTGTGCTGCACTCCCTAGAGAAGAAAACATCAAAATAATTCTTTTGTTCAAGAGCATCAACATCTGATGTCAAGTGAAAAAGAAAAAAATTCATATATTAAACTACAAGCATGAAGCACTAAAGAATGATGGAGAATTACCAGCCTCTGCTTTGGTTTTTCAAACAGGGATTGATTAGAAAATAATAATAGTTACAGTACCCACTTGCTCCACTTTCATTTTTTAGTAAATTAACAAAAAAATAATTTCTTTTGTTTAGCGCACTAACAGGGCCTCTAGGGAGTGCATGAAATTGAAGAAAAGTTAACTTTATTCAAATTAATCCCAACTGCTAGCTTGTGCTAGACACTGCAGCATTTTTAAGGATTTTAATTTATCATCAAGGGTTTTCCAGACTTTAATAATTATTTTTTCAATTACAAACTTTCAGGCTTTATTTTTCTATGAGCTGTGAAGGCCACAGCAATCTTGACTGACAAGCAATTAACTCACCAGCGATAGTCTTCAGCGTTTAGTAAGAAGTACGTGCACACAATAGTGACACACATGGTGACTACTGCAAGGATGAGGAAAACCAGGAACATGAAGCCAAACACAAAATATATTTTGTAGGCCCAGAAAGATGTGAAGATGAAGTACCTGTTGGAACAAAAAACATGTACAGTATTTAGTTTTAGAATCTAACCTAAAAAATATGGGTACCTCCGCATGGTGGCTGCTTAGCAGAGGTTGGACTGTATTACTATACATAATAATTCAAGAGCAACTGTATTTGAGTTTGGTTAAATGGAAAATTGATACTTACTTCAATGGTAATATCATTCAATTTTGAAATAATCTTTTTTCTTATTTGTTACAAGCCCAGAAAAAAAGCTAGTTTTATCCATAAAATTTCAATTGAGCCCTTTCAGCCCTTCACATGACAAAAACATGTTGGATAATAATAATTATTCTCCAATTTACTACTTGTGGGACTTGTACTTTTCATGTAATAAGCTTGGGAGAACTTTACTTTTCAATTTTACTAGTTTAATTTGGTTGACCAAGTTTCATTTTTTCATCAAAAAAATATTATCTTAGGTTACGAAAGAGTCGTTTGTTTTCTTAAGGGGGAATTGGACACTGAAACACTTGCTGTGATGAAGGGGACTACATATGTAGTCAAAACATAACCAAAAGGTTTCACCAACTTACATTTCAATGAAGATGGAGCCAAAAGGGAGCACTCCGCCCAACAGGATAATCACGAGCGGTTCCATAAACCTGGAAAACATAAATATATGATTAAATTATAGAAAGTGATGTATTTTTATTCCACTGCTCATTCTTTTCCTTAAACTCCTACTATCCGATGTTCTGGCTCAAACATTTGGAACAAATTGATCACTAATACTGTACTAATCCTTATGAAAACAAAAGATGAATAAATCCATGAATGTGCAAAAAAACCAGACTGGTTCATGTACTTTTTAAACTCCCAGCACATTAGACTAATATGTACTATACTCAGTACCTGTATATAATTTATAATTACTAAGTTTGAAATTATTCTTAAGGTTTTATCGTAAGGAATCGAAACTAAATTTTTTGTAGTACATGCAACTCTAACTTATATTACGTCAGACTCACCATTTTTTCTCTGGGATGGGCCTTGGTACGGTGTTGACCCTACAAGGGACATTGGGCTGTCCAGCAAGATTGCGGCCTAGCACAGTGCCGACCAATGTAAGGGGCAGAATGACAAACAATCCAATACATGCAACAGCAAGCTATTGGGCAGAAAACAAAAAACTGGTTAACAAAAAAGTGATTTTGTCAGAAAACTATGCTTTGCTGACATCTTGCAACCTTCCTTATCTGTTAGTAAGTTTCTTTGTATTTATTATCAATTAATGAAACTGCTATAAATGGGTAGTGGAAGCAAAAAAATATTTGGGGGGGGGGCACAGTGTTGAAATTGTAACAAACTGTTAAAAAAATCTGATATCGCAAACTTTTAAGTACTACACATACGCCAATTTTATTTTATGTCACAAGTAAAAGAAGCAACAAATAAACTATTTGAAAAAGAACGTTTTGTGTTTCAAAAGATATTGATATGTGTCAGTATGTCTGCCTGAAATTCTTCTGTACAATTGCGAGTTGAGAACACAAAAAGCTCCCCCATCTTACTCCAAGAAAATGCAAAACATCACATCTGGAAGAAGGGCAATCTAATCTTACAACTGTCAGATAGGAGACAAGTCTTGTTATGTGAAAGAAGGGCAATAAAATCTTACCATTGTCAGAAAGGGAATGGCTCTTGAGGCATGGTAGTAAATGGCAATAAAGTTGATCAGAAAAGCAACACCGCATACAAGAGAAGGGAATAACGCTGCACTCAGTGCCATTTGCTTGATCCATTGCCGACCTCCTTGTCTAGCATAAAGACTACCACCAAAATATCCGTTTACAGGGGCAGTAGCAGCATAGACGAAAATAGTTGTACTGAGAATCGATCCACGCCTGGCAAGCAAAAACATGCTGTTAAAACACGTCTTAAAGAGCATACGACATGAGATCAGTTTTTCAATTTTCAAAAAGTATACTTTAAAAACCAATATTTGTTTACCAAGTTTGAAAAACATACGATGAAAGTAAGCAAAGACTCGATGTGTAGAATTTTGAAATTTTCCCACTAAAAGTGTCCCCTCCAAAAGACAAACAATATGACGTAACAGAACACATGCGTCTCACCATACCAGCTTTTAAAACCCTCTGAATCGAACAAAACCTTGAAATGGAGGCTAGGTGCTCATTTGTCATACAATTGCTGCACTTTTTAACAAATGAAACTCTCCAAACTATCCTGCTTATCTCGATTACAAACAAGAGATAACAAAGTCTTACTCTGTGTACAAATCCCCCATGATTGTGAACAGTATGACCATGAGACCAACCGAGGAAAGGTGGTACCCTGTGCCGATCAAACTACAAAAGAACAGACGGTGTGATGCTGGTCTAAACACGTCACCATGAACTTGCTTCCACCCATACTCGTCCCCAAGGTCTCTTTCCTACAGTTTAAGTAAAACAGTGTTTTAGTAAGATGAAATACGTTGACCAATTTTTAAGACTATTCCATTTTACTGTTACACTTAAATTAAATCCTTTATTCCCAAATATGACACAATCATGTTGTTTAGACAAATTTTCCCTAATAAGATTCATACTTTTAATGAAACGAGTTCATCATCAGTAGCTGACAATTTTTTTAATAATCTCCATCTTTTCATTGCATTTAATGGTTATCAAATTTGTTTGCTTCTGAAAATAACTGATAAACAGACTAGGACTGAAATGATAAATTAAAAAATATAAATAAAACTGCAATTCTGTACTATGTTAGCATTTTCTTAGAATTGCAGGTAGAAAATGAAAAAAACAAGTTAGGGAAAATAATGTTTAAGTATTGACAAATTGGACATTATCAACATTGCTATCAGCAGATAGAAAAGTTATGGGTTTTTATTTACAACTGACCATGTCATCAAGCTCATCATCTTTGCTGTATCTTGCATAATCTTTTCTTAATGTTCTCATCAGTATCATACTGACAAGGCCCACCAGGAAGATCACCATCATGAAGGAGTTGAAGATCGAGAACCAGTGAATCTGGGAACAAAAACAGTGTTTAAACTAATCAAGAAACCCGCACTTCAGATGAGATGCCACCAGCCATTAACAGCTGACAACAATGAAAAAGTTCTTTGTTTACTAGCTGTCAGACCTATCCTCATCTTACAAGTAGAGTGAACAGGACAATTTGGTATGAGAAATTACAACAATAAGATACAATGATTATTTTAAAACAATTTGAACGAGTTACCTGTAAAAGAAGGCTCTGTCTTTTAATAACCAAACTGTGTGCAATTGTTATGCAAACCTTGTAAAATTTTAAGTAAACTAACTTATTTATTAGTTTTAACAGATTTGTCACATGTTACACACAATGATTTAAGAAGAAAATGTTTTTCCCAAAGTTTGCATTTACACATAAATTTACAACCAAATAGCCATACCCTGTGCTGGAAGAAACTTGGGTCCAGATATTTGTCGTATCTCTTGGCAAACTCAACATCAGACTCCTTCCACTTGACCTACATGGTATTACAAGCTGCAGATTAGATTTAGGTTCAAGGAAGTATGAGTTGGTGAGGATTGATTTTGCTTAAGTACTAGATGACTCTCCTTTTTCAAGTACCGTATTTTGCCATGTATAAGTCGACCTTTTAACACCAAAAATTCACGTCTAAAAATCGCACTCGACTTATATCCGGATCAAAACATGCAATTTTTTAAACATTTCTTAAAACTCTATAATAGCATTTAAAACCAGCATTTACATGATAAGTACTTGAAGCAAGAAAGAATTCTGTGATCTTTACAGTATGCTGTATACAAACAATCGATTATCCTCACGGTTTACCTTCCAATGTTGTGTCAGTTTTAAAAACACAGTGTATACATTTCGTTACATATGAACTATAATCAATGTTATTTTAAAAGAAGCACTGAACTGTCATTTTTAAAAGATTGTCTTTTTGAAGTTGTTGGTTCATCGAATTTTATGGAAAAGGCCAAAATCAACATAGCTGTCAGTGGAAATAACTTCACAGAGTATAATCAAGTGATATAAATACATACACGAAATATTCATATGAACAAATGTATATAAACTGTATAATTTGTGTTATGTTTTTTTTAAAATTTCTTTTTCAAATTTTTGTTACAAACTTAGTATTTTCGGTATTTTATCTTGCAAAATATAGAGGTCGACTTATACACGGAAACTCTAAAACTTGCGCTTTTTTGGATGCAAAAATTATACACGGTGTCAACTTATATGCGACAAAATACGGTAACCACTTTGCCCAATGAAAAGCATCAAAAGTCAAGGCTCAATTATCTTAAGACCCTGAGTGAAGGTCCGGCACCCTGAATTGAACCAGGGCCTTCCACACAACAGACTGGTGCCTTACCAACGGGGCTAACCAGTTCATATACAATATGAACTCTTACCAAACCTAAAGATAATCATATATTAAAGAAAGAAAAACAGTCAAATATGAGAACATGATTTTTATCAAGAGTTACCTTTTCTCACAGTAAAAAAGGGAATAAGTTGAATGCTTTTCTGGTCTGAGTTGTTCAAAAGGTGATTAGCCTAATCCAGGGTTAACTACCATGACAACCAAAGTTAATCCTGGGTTAAAGTTAATCGGCTTTTGAACAACCGGTCCCTGGAATACAAAATTTGATGATTTACCCAAAACTTGATATAAAATAGAAACTCTCCCAATCTAACTTTATAAAAATAATGTTTATGAAACTATTAAAAACAAAACAAAACATGCACTTTTGTATCCGAGGACCATTAATTGTTTTTTCTAAATCTGGATAAAAATCACGATTGATATCATCAGTTGTTATTATTTTATAAAAGCTTAAGATGATTAATTTTTTCTGTGTTTCCAAACTCTGTTGGGAATATTTGGAGTTGTTGGGGAAACAATCGAAAGTATTTTGAATTAATTGCTTTCAGCTTGTGATCCAAGCCTTTTCTCATATTCTCCCAACACTCCAATGTGTTTCCAGGAAAGTATTAAATAAAGGTTCGAAACATTGGCACAATTTTGCATTTCTCTTTTGGCTTTTACTTTCTAAGACACTAAATGACTCAAGCCAAGGCATCCCTGAGGGATCCAGAAACATGTTGCTGTTTGATCACCTCTAATTTTTAAAGAAATGGCAACAAAGTATGGAAACAAAGAAAGTATTATCTTCTAAAGCTTAAACTTAAAAGAATTAAAAACCTTTACAAACTTTTAGGAATGAAGTTAAGATAACCTGCAAAATATGCTTTTTTGCTTTAAACTCAAAACCGTTTCTGATGCACACTGTACTTTACCTCATAAGTAAACGTTATCTTTCCATTGACCTTCAGTTTGACTTTAGATTCACTTGTGAGGTTTACATCAACAATCTGGTTTCCCTTATGACCTATTTCAAACTTTTTGTGGGTCCATATATATGCATCTCCATTTTCATCTGCCTCCCCAACAATTCCTATTTGATGTACACACTTGATTTAAGTCAACTACTTATTTATACAATGCATGTAGGAAAGTAACAAATTTTAACACAAAGGAATTAATGACATGTTTTTTATAAATTGCAGTCATCAACAGTTTTAAAATTGAAATTCCTTATAAATCCATGCTTAGTGTCATAAAATACACTGCACCACCTTGCAAAAAAAAAGAATCCTTGCTTTCTCATTCACCAAACCACTTTCCCAATGAGTAGCTACATCTACAATTGTTTATTTACGTCTAGAAGATGAATGCATTTATATTGAGTCTGTGGGCACTGAACTCATAACATCTGACTGATAAATAATCCTCAAAAATTGACACATTTTAAGTACAGTAACTTACTGTACCTGCTCCAAAATGCTAGATATAATTAAAAAGACTAAACAGACTTAAAGCCTGATGATACTGTTAACTAAAGCTGGGTTAGAATTTAACAGAGTTGCAGTTAGGTCTACCAAGGGATTGGTTAAGAAGAAAATTAAGTTAACTTGAAACTTACCCCAAATTGGTAAATCATCTGTAAAAAGACAAAAACTTCGTTAATGGAGTTATACAAATCCTACATGTAAGTGATAAAATTGAGATGCTGCAAGGAGGTTTCTATCTAGAAACAATTTGGCAAGTAGATGACTGACAACATCTTTAAAACATAATCAACAATTATTTTGAGTTTCTTTACAGACTTACAAGTCTAAGGCAGCATCTTCTATCTCTGTCAGTGCTTAACAAACTTTGAAATGGTGGACATGTATGTAAAGGAACAATAAAACTGACTGTGATTCAATGTGAGGTATTAGAATAATGTTTTAAAAGAACTACTATGCAGAAATAAAACATTTCATTTTTCTTGTGTTTTTTTGCAGAAATGTGAAGTAGAGACTGATAAGATAATTATGTTTATCTTATAATCTTTTTGTTACACTTATAATAACATTTTTTGAGACAATTATTACTTCCATTGAATCAAACATCCTTTTTTATGTTAGCTGTCTGACCAACTGGTCTAGTGGATTCTAGGACTCTTTGCACTATCCATATTCTACGTGTTTATAGTTTATAGCTTTCAGTTAATGATCTCCTTACCTATATACATTTGATACCAGTAGTGGTTCTTAACAGCATAAACCAGGGCATCAAAATTTGCTTGGTCTATTGTTATCTCACAGTATTTATCGACTGGTGAATTTACTGCAGAGAAAAAAAGACAACAAAATATTAGGCCTCAGTCTAACTTTTGCACTCAATATTTCAGTTTATGTTTGCCTGAAATGTTTAGGTTCTGTGTAACACCTAAGCACCTTCTCTTTTGGCTAAACTGGGATTGGGCTTATGTAGGTGTAGCTTTTGCATTTGATGTTATTGTCTAGTAGCCACTGCAAAAGAAATATTTCTCACACTGTTATTGATGTGTCTGAGGTCATTCCCTGTTTTTGACAAACTACTCATTTGAGGAAATTTAGTTATCGCAGTCAATGCTTAGCTATAACTTTGTCTGAAATGTATAGGGGGTCATTCCTGGATCTGTACAACAACTAACCACCCTCTCACTTTTGGTTCAAGTAGGGTTAGGGTAAGGTGTAGCTTTTGAAGCAAATGTTATTGCCTCGGCGTTAATAATGCAACTGAAGCTTCTCTCTTCCAAATATCTAGTGATATTAGGCCCAGTTAAAGAAGCAATCAGGTTTAAATCCTTTCGGTCTTAGTTTTATTGATGAATTCTCCCAACTAGAACCCTTTCTTTTTATTGAACAAGTTTGGGAGAATTTTTTTTTTCATCTTAGCTCTTTCTCATTTACAAAAGACTTGTTGTAGTACATACTGTATTAGGTAAAAAGTTTGATGTTGATTTGTTACCAGTCACGCATCGTGACTCGCCATTTTTCCCATCATGCACTGTTGTACTAAGTGGTCCGGCCATATTGAAA
>JANVCF010193496.1:0-12277 GCA_025388745.1 Hydrozoanthus gracilis
TACCTCTGAACAATGAGATGAGAGCCTACAACAAAAGGTAATGTGTGTTTAGAACAAAAAATTTAAATCCCAATTAAAAATTTCACAATTTTATTTAAAGTTAACCTAACAGTTAACACTAAACATATTCACAAAGCTCTTTTTTATGGACAGAAATAGTTCCTTTGCATCAAACAAAGTACAAGTTAAAACAATTTCAAACAAATAATTTATTTGAAATAACATTAACAGGCTTCTCAGAGAGTGGTAATAATCTTCTTAGTAAATGTACCCCGACTAGTAATATCACTCAGGTTTACTAGTCCTTCACATTTTTTAAAAAACAATGTTTTTGCTAGTCTGCTAAACAATGTTTTTGCAAGCCTGCTAAACATACTTGAGTCTACCATTGCTTTTGAAACCCTGGACTTTTTAAAAGTGCTGCAATCATTAATGAAATATTGATATAGCAGACAAGTTATAGGCAGAATTTGGCCCTCAATTTTATTTGTAATTTCCCTCCATTTGAAGTTTCGCATTGGCACTTGGTACAAAAGCAAACTTGGTGATGCTTTGGCACAACAATGTTTTTCTGGTGGCAGCACACATTGCACTAGTCATGTAAGACTATTTTTATCCGTTCTTACCAAGTTTGCAAAAGAATAATTTCAAAGCAATGTAAGCTAAATCCTCCAAATCTCAAAAGCTCCCTAACATAAATAGAAACATTTAATAAGAATCTATTTCTCAAGGCTTGCAAACAAAACAAGATGTAACAGGTTCCTACTGATAGTAGTGTTTTAACTTTTGTTATCAACATTCTTGACACTTGCAAAGTTGGGTTTTATTCGGAAAGTAACATTTAACTTCTCCTTACAAAACTCATGAATACAAACAAGACATTCAATAACGAGAAAATCAGGGTTGATCCAAACAAAGCAAACTACTGTTTATTGTTAAACAAGGTAGGTGGCATTGATTTGAGAAGTAGGCAGCGAAATTTGACAGTTGCTTGCTTCTATTGAAACCCCTGCAGAGGAGTGCTTTTTCCATCAAAATGGCAGCTTAATAATAAGGAAACTTTATGCTTTTTATATGGAATATTAATTAAGGAAAACATTTTAAAGCATTTTTAAATTGCTTAAAATTTGAAAGTTCTTACACTCTAATATTTTCTTTTGTTTTCAAGTGCAAGTTATCTACCAGTGCAGTTAATCGGCTTATTTGTCTTTCTTCTTGTGGCCAAAATAGAGTGGTGCAGGTAATCTGCTGTGCAGGTAATTGCCAGGAAATTACGGTAATTGGTTCAAAACTATTTATTAGTGCTATTTTTCTTTCACAAATTTATGACTAAAAATTCTATAATATGTCTTCTCATCATAATAATTAGTAGAATTTTTCTTCTGGTCCATTAAGTGAGTAAGCTAAAGTCATTTTCATTGCTAAGTTACTTACTTCTCCGGCATTGACAACTTTGGAGGTTTGCTCTTATTTTGGCGATCTCCATCTTCCTTCTTAAATTTCCTTTCAACTGCTGGAGGTGACTTAATGCGATGGCTGTTCTTTCCACTTATATCCCCATTAAATTCAGTTTTTATCACACCATTGATGGGCGAGTGTTTCTTAAAAACACTTGAGTTTGCTTTTGAGGTTTTGTCCTTTTGCTCTCTATTTTTTGGATCTTCTGTACTTACATGTTTACTGTGTCTTGTAGAGCTTTCTTTAGTTTTAGGTGATGACTTGTTCATACTTTCCTTCGATGTGTGAGTTGCTCCTTCTTTTACTGATACAATCTTGTTACCATTCAAAACAGTTTTTTCCTTTTGGTCATTTCTTTCTTGAGACACTGAAGATTGCTTCTTTTTAAGAAGTTCCTTAGTTTTGTGATTCTCTGTCTTTGGGCTATTGCTTGATGATTTTTTCTTACTTAAGTCTTCCAGTTGTTTACTCTTCTTTGCCTTGATAATGTCTGATCCAAAGAAGCTACCCTTTCCATCCACTGGAGTTTGTGGTGCACGCGACACACCCAGGAGTAAATGCTGCTTCTCCATAATGGAAGGAGCCACACTTGAAAATTCCCCAAGAGCAACCTAAGAGATTCCAAACACTCCTTAAACCTTTTACAACTATGATCAATAGTACTACTACTAGTAGGGTAATTTAGCCGATCTGCGCGCCTTCAAGCCAAGTCATCACAACTTGTCATGCAGACAGCTAGCCCAGCCTAGACCCTACATCTCCTGATCCATTAAGAACAAAAGTATTGTTTGGGGTTTTTACACATCCTCTCATTGCCTTGTAAAATAATAGCATTGGATGAGAAAGAAAGTTCAGTTTATGATTCAAACCAAAGCCTTTAATTTCTCGTTTGAAATAGAACTAAAGGATTTTCCACATTAATTAAAATCTGATCAACTGAGGACACAGGGGCAAACAAAATAGAGACAACAGAGACAGGGATTGCTTGAACTTAATTTTTTCTTTGGTTGTCCAATAATAGCACACTCGAATTATCAAACTGTCAGTCCAAACTTCACTTTTCTTGGAGACAAAGGTGAAACCAATAATTGTGATTTTCATAACATAACTGTACTAATTTTAGCCAATGACAGATTTAAACATGCGAATCCTTTAAGTCTGCAGCAGTGATGACAATTGGAATAACTGGGGATTGATAACACCAACAGTACAAATATCCTAAAGGGGTCAATACACAAAAATCCAATGCCTTATCCATTGTTAGTCAACTAAGTTCTATCTTCTCCTATAAAACTCATTTAGAATAAGGCATTCGGTAAATGAGAAAATGGGAATCGATCATGACAAACGTACCAAAATTACTGAAGATTGAAAGCAAACCGCCGGTAACATGAAAAGTAATTACTAATGGGCAAACTAGCAACACAACTTATAATAATTTATGTAATTGGTACAGAAAGGATTAAAAGCTACAAACAGGGTTCGTCTGCTTTTTTAAAAGCAAAATTTAAGGACTTTTTTAGAACTTTTTCAGGTAAGATTATTGGTTTTTGAGGACCTAAGCCATGGGACATCAATCACCAGAACTGACCTAAAACATGACTTTTTATGATATCGGTTTTCCTTGACACAGTTACATAGTTATAGGCACATTTTAGTTGTTGTTATTCACGGACCTGACACTGAAGTCTATAGATCTGCAAAGGTTTGATTTGGCATTACGTAAGCAGAACTATTACTGTGCACTTTTTATGAAAACATAACAGTGTAGTCTTCATTCAAACTCAACAAACTGTAAGCTAAGTACATGACTCGTGGTTCAAACAAAATGCCAACTTCAGTGAACAAGCAAAAACCTAAGGACTTTTTAAGGACCTTGACTGATTTTTGTAAAATTTAAGGACGTTTGAGGCCTCAAATTTTGGAAAGTGAAAATTAAGGACTTTTAAGGGCTTTAAGGACCCGGACGAACCCTGTACAAATAAAACTTCTTGATACCAGGAGGGCCATTAATTACTTCTACTACTTCTAGTACAACATGCTTTGATTATTATAATTATTTGGTAACAATATTAAGTCAACATACATCAATAATATCTTTTAGAGGGTCTTGCTTGGTGGACTTAACCTAAAAAGGTAGAAAATATTTCAGACTAAATTAGAGTCCAATATCAACAAATAAATAGTTATAACCGAAACAAATTGGCTTAATCCTTTCAGTCCCAGTCAGTTATGAACACCCAATTTCCCCTTACATAACACATACAAAACAAGACATGCTTTGGTAATAACAAAATGAGAATAACTGATCCAGCAACATGAACTGTTGCAGATAAAAAGTAAAATTCTCCTAAAGTTATTCCATGAAAAGTATGGGCTCTAGTTGGGAGAATTTAGCAATTGATACAACTGCGACTGAAAGCTTAACAACTCTATTAGTTGCTAGAACTCAGTGGGTACAAGAACATCTAAGTAATTAAAGGTCAGAAGTTAGAATCCTGTCTTGAACATTGAACTTTTAATTTTTAAGATATTTATCTCCTCATTCTCACAGCTTCCTGTTTACAATAATAACAGGCTTTCAAGCACACCCAGGTAAAAAAGTAGGAAAAAAATAGGACCAAAATTCTTTTAAAAGTAGGACAAAAGAAGGATTTTGAAGGGAAAAGTAGGAGAAAAGTAGGACAACTGAGGGCTTAGAAGAAGGACTAAGAATGCAGCCTTTGGCACTGATCTTTGAAGAAGTACTGATGAACTGCTTCTAGTCTGCCTGTGACTTGTTTCACTGCTGCTCTGAGTGTGAGCCATCTGGACTGGACATGCCAGATGAACATTTGTTTGTTAAGAAATCTTCCTTGCAACATGTGGTCCAGGCTTTAACCCTGAACACCAGTAAGGCTTACTCCCTATTCCTGCATGATACAATCTTGCACAATTTGTTGAAATTGCTGCATACAAAAAGTAGGAAAAAGTAGGAAATAGTAAAAACTTCAAGATAAAAGTAGGAATAGTAGGAGAAGGGTAAAAAAAGTAGGAAATAGTAGGAAAAGTAGGATCACTTGAAAGCTTGTAATAATTATGCCTAACATAGCAGGTTGAAAGTTCTTTGGGCAGTTGCAATGGAAAAGCATTTGATCATAATCGGTAAAAGTAGAATATAAAACCCCAGCAGTTCCTAGTATATTATTAAGTCACATACAAAAAAACGACACACAACCAAATATTTTCACTATAAAGGCAACATAAAAAATCAATAATAAAACAGTCAACATGTTGCTTTCTATGACCTCACATAAAACTTCAACTCACCTTTCGTAGTTCTCCAAAAAGTTGGTTATTCTGCAAAATGAAATTATTTCTATTAAATGGGCATTTTTAAAGTATTTTTGAACAATTACTTGTATCCAAAAATGATGAAAATGATAAACCTTTAAATCTTGCTAATATCTATTTAAGGGAAGGAATTCAAAGTGGATTTCAAAACAATCTCAGAATTGAATTACCTTTGACTCTATTTTAACAGTTGATTGATTCAACTTAATTACACTATCTTGATGGAATTGATTCAGTGACCATCCATTCTCTTTATCTTTAGCTACAGTTATAAAAAAAAACTATTGCAAGGCAGTATGTTCAGCTTAAAAACTACATACTGTACCATAAATTAAACTATAAATCATTTTTGAAGTATTAAATATAAACAGCAGTATGCAAGGATCTCAGTAGAAGCTGGTAATCAGTGGAATTCTGCCTGCTATTCGGAGAAAGGTAGTTGTCAGTAGAAACTGTATTAACTGCTAAACACGGTTTCACAGTAAACTATAAAAGTTTTAACTCTGAAACCACCCTTGAAAACCTACAAAGTGACCACTCGTTTTCTTTGTCTTTACATGTAGATGTTGAAAATGATCATTGCTTCGAAAAATTCTGACGTTTTTAATTTTGTTGAGATTTTATCAATTTGATTTTCAAAAAATTTAGCAGGTTAAGAGTTAACTTTTCTCTTTGAATCAAAATAAGGTGCGTGTGAAAACAACTTATGGCCATGCACCTATTAAAATTTGAGGTACAGACTTTAATTGCCCTATCTAATTTTTAAAAAACTACAAAGCCATAAATTTCTTTACACTATAGTTATATAGTTTGTCTTTTCGACCTCTGTGCTAAAATGCACATTACATAATAAATACATCAAGACAAAAAATCTAAGCCACATTTTGCTCAAGATGCAAACGAAAAGAATGTCACACCAAATTTGGTCCTTTTCTTTATAATAAAAATTAATCCTTTCCAATCAGTTTTGCTGCACTTGTAAATAATATGTCAAGGTAATAACTGCAGAACCCTATACTCAACAAAAACTAAAACCTTGATTACGTTTTCCAGTCAGTGGCTGGTTAAATGTGGTATAGCTTTCAGTGACAATAACATTTTTGTGATACAATGAACAAAAAAGTCTCAGCTTAGCTTAGATTTCCTTTCAAATGCTTAGACTAGTTTACACTGAATTTTTTCTGTAATCAAATACATAATGTCAAAGGTCACATGCTTTAGATTCTTCAAGCACTCATTCAATCATCAGTAAAAGCTATTAATTTACAGACAATCACCAAACAACAGCGTGCCAAATGGCATACAGTTAATTCCTTATTAAACCTCTTGCCTTTTTACCAATACCTAACAATACACAGGACTAAATAACTTTTTAATGAGAAATTTTGAACAGATGAACTAATGATGGAAAGAAAAATTCTCCGAAGCAGGTTTGTATTATAAGTACTGTATGGGTCCTACTTGGGAGAATTTACTAAAATACAGAATTTACTAAAATACATCATATAACTACAATGCTAAATGCAAAGAATAATTATTCTTGAATCCTTGACACACACACATTTCAAATGGCACTTATCCTTTCTAAAACTGAATCATAAGGCATTTTCTTTGATTCTTAAAAAAAGAAAACAAAGATTATCTAAGTTACCGTCACTCCTTCAATTTGGGAATTTTGTTGAGCTCTTTGTCGTCTAGCTTCTTCTTTCTGCCGCTCTCGTGTGGTTGTCCTTCAAAAACAAAGTTGAGTGAAAATCATAAGTTATATCTTGCTGCAATATCATACAAAAACTACGATAATCAAAGATGTACCATAAAAAACTCAAAGAACAGTGAAATTTTGTGTTGTTAACTTCATCAAATGCATGTTAATTAACACTACAAATGTTGTTCAAATGTCATATTATTATCTGTATATGCAATATCTGCTAAGTATACCGGCATTCACCTCCAATGTGCCCTAAATGTTTTACCCAATTCAATGTTTATTGCTCCCATAAAGAAACCCTATCACTATTCACTCACGTCATTGGCCATCTAAACAAAGATCAAGTCAGATGTTTAACTAATAGACATGCAAAGTTATAGTATATTTCAGATATTACTAACAGAAGCTATTTACCACAAACAATTCTAAAAAAATAATTAATGGTACAGCCTAAAAACAATGAATGAATCAACATCAACTTCTATTTGTTTCAAAGTATTCCTTGGTCACAGTTAAATGTTTTAATGATTAATCGGGAAACATCAGTGAGAGAAAACCTAATATTGATATTGAATGAGCACTTCTCTCATAGAAGGAATATCCACATCAATCAAAATGTTGGACATCACTATAGTGATAAGACTTCCCTTCTGTAATGCAAGTGATTCCTTAAAAGCACATTTTACCTTTCACATTACAGTATGTAATACAAAAAGAGCAAAAGCAGTATAAAATGAAAATCATCAAACATATACACCATGACATCTGTGAAATGGAAACTCAAACTTTTAAGCCATTCACAATTTTTTGGATTTGGAACAAAACAGATTTGCATTATAAACTCGGTCACTAACCTTAACCTGAAAATAAGAGAAAAATGCACTATTGTGCAACATTACCATGTTAAAGTATTTTCAGTTCAAACTCTAAAAAGCCTGCTAATTATTTTTTTTCTTGAATTAACACCGAAAAGAGCACGGATTAACTTGGATTAGGTTGACCCACATATCAAGCTGTTGAGCAAGTCTTTACCTTACAATCAATTTTTTAAAGCCCCATAAGATACACTATAGGTTATACATTCTGTTTACACAATCTCATTTTTGTGCATTTCTCATGTGTTAGCGATACAAACAGTGAGAATATTCTTGAGAAAATATGATTTAGATAGAAGTTGTCATCAGAAATATTGTCAATTTGTTCCAATATCACAACCAACAGAGAACAGCTCGTACTATATCGAAACACAAGTAGTTGACGGACTAGCTAAATTTAACACAGCAAAGAGTGTTAAGCCAATGATTGTATCTGATCGTAGTCAATACCAGTTCAACAACAAGGAAAATACTCTACTGTTGTGCATTAGTGTGTGTAATTTACAGAGATTAATCAGAAGTAACTAGCTGAAGTGAAGGAGCCGATGCATACACCAAATATTTTCAGCTATTCAAAATTGTGGTTAACTTTAACTGGGTTACAATATTCTTAAACGCCTTTACACAGCTGATACATAATGCTAAATATATATCTTTGTAGTCATACTTGTATCTTTCGCCTTCCTGTCTTGCGAATTGTCGGCAAAAATTCCCCTAAAGCACAAAGCCGTTCTTTCATCCGTAAAAAAATTGACAAAACAAAACCCGTTTTCGAACATC
This sequence comes from Hydrozoanthus gracilis, assembly GCA_025388745.1. Classification (NCBI taxonomy): domain Eukaryota; kingdom Metazoa; phylum Cnidaria; class Anthozoa; order Zoantharia; family Hydrozoanthidae; genus Hydrozoanthus; species Hydrozoanthus gracilis. The sequence continues at coordinate 8,155 of JANVCF010193496.1, forward strand.
ACGTTTTTTAACTAACATCTTTGTAGAAAATATTTCGTACCATGATTTCGATCAACATAACTCATCTAAGTTGCCACAGAATTAAAAATAAACTATTAAATCAGGCTCGTAAAACTAGTTCTGCATCTGTTAAAACAATTCATAAAGTTGGACGAATTAACAGTCACGTACTACAAGCGAAAAAGGCATCGTGTATATTCAAGAACAAATTGCTTTTGTGAACCAATCCATTTTCAAATATACTGGACAAGAAATTTCACGTTTCATAAACAGACTGAAGTGTTAAAGATTATCTCAAACAACTCACGGGCCAAAATCTAAATAACGACAATAGTCAATAGATTTGCTAGTACTTTACTTGCAGCTGATCAAACGAGTTTCTCTAAAAACGGGAAATATTGATAAACACTAACTAAAGCCCAATAAATTAATTTTGTTTTTGGACTGATCTTTCCCTGGCTCTAAAGTTTTGATTATCTTGTTTGTGAGTGTCAATAAACTCTCGGAAAAAAATAATCTGCAAAGTGAAGGTTTGATAATTTGCCCATCTTCTGTTTAAAAGCATGGACGGCATTATCAGTAAAACATGACCGGTTAAGACAAGACAACCTACGTTATATTCTTATATGTGCTTATAATTTTTCTTGCTTTCAAAGAAACCATAACTTTCTGTTTTAAAAACTGTTCTAGTCTAGCAAGTGTAATGCGACACAAAATATCGAGTTCGCTAAACAGCGAATAAATGTTTACAAAAAATCTACAGGTACAACACAACGTTGTCTTGATTTCCTGAACAACAAACGGGTTTACCGAAATGTAATTATCGATTGTTGGAAAAAGCTTTCGTTTTTTCAACAGCAGGACTCACCGCCGAACCTATGCGATTTAAATATTGCCTTGTTGATCACAAACCGGAAATTCTGCTTTAAATGCGGACATCGAAATGAATTCGAACAAAACAACCGAAGGAACGCAATGGTTGAAGGGGAAAACGCGATTTTAAAATCTCACTCTTTACTGTGTTTAATAAATGGACTCTCTTGTCTGAAACACGAGTCTTCGTCTGTGATAACATATCTCTGCATCATTTTGGGTAGAATTTTCAACGCCTCCCACGGCCTTTGCGGCAAACGATTTCACTCAAACATTCTACTTTAACAGTTTTCAAGTATGTTTTACAAAGCCAGAACGATTTGATTTGAATTGTGTGATGCTTTCCCTGTCCATTGGGTATTTCGGAAGCTATAAAGCCGAATCCCCTACTTTGTTGAAAGCCCTTCAGCTCCGATTTTTAAACCACATATGAAGTTACAACACAGCCGACAACAAAAGATTTTAATAATCTCGTGAAAACTATGATCTTCGAAAGAGACAACTTTAGTTTCTTTGAACAAAGCAAAGTTGTCGTGTAGTCTTCACCATGATTACATTTCTTTCCTTGCCATAAAAAATAAATTAAAAATAAGTTTTCATACAAATGAAACTAATAAATGATTTTTATATCAAGAACTTCTTTTGGCCTGAAAGTGTTATTCACAAAACGTGATGAAATCTACAAGCGTCTAAATGCAATCGCCACCGAAGATTTTGGCCAGGCTCGACTCGATTGAGGAGACAATCGTTAACAGATTCGCATCAATATCTCTCTTCGTATCGATTCGAAAAGTCCCAAGTATGCGACATCACAAGGATAATTAACTGCGAAATTCGAATCTTCGAACATACTTGGGCATTCGAAAATTCCAAGGAAGTTATTTTAAACGGAAACAGAACTTTGGATCAGATCTATCCACTAAAGTGGGGGCGTACAACTCTGGGTCGTACAAAAGTCATGAACACGGAAACACAGAAGATAAAATAGGATAGAAATATTCCCTCATTTTAAATATGTCGGAAATGGATTTTTGCACTAACTTGCTTCAAGGAGGTTTTTCTTTGAAAACACACTCAGGTTTCTTAATTGAGCTCTACACCATTTTAGCGATTACGAAAATGACAATTTATACATGTATATATATATATATGCATGGCGACGCCATGTCCAAGAGTAAGGCAACAGAGATTTTTTCACAAAGCATTTCACTTACCCGTTCATTAACCCGCCGGATGGGAAATTTGAAGTCCAGTAACTGTTAGTTGCCTGAGCTTGACTCATGGTAAAAGAACAAAGGCTTGTTTTTCAGAAGCAGCGAGATTTCGCGCTCAATATCACAAACAGTCGAAAGGACCTCTGCACACCAACAAAAGACCATAGAAGAGACTGGTTGTACGGTACCATAAAACGCCTTCAAACTCCTCTACCCAAGCAGAGAGGGCTTTTCTAGGTGTCTAGAATTAATCTAGAAAAATTCTGCTTCCGCAGAAATGGTCGGTTCACTACATGTTCGAAGATTTTGGCAGTAAAACACAATTGCATATATCAGCCAATGTTCCCACTAACTCTCACTCAATCTCTCTTTCTCAAGGCACCTGTGACGCAGTGCGTCAAGACAATACCCACGTGACCTTCAACACTTCCTGATTGGCTATTGTTTTTTTCCGTCAATCAATTTTTGAAAAGAACAACATTTGAACATATTTGGTCAATATACCGGAAATAGAGAGTGAAAAGGGGCTTCCCTAGACTTGAGCAGATTCGAAACACACTACAAATGACTGAAAATCAAATCGAGTACTGTAAGAATTATCGGAAGGTATTGTTTAAAACTGCATGGAAAGGCAACTTACCAACACAATATCTCTTGTATAATTCATCAGTTTTAAAGTAACCAGAGAAGCACGACTCGTGTAGAAAAGAATGTAATATAAAGATGTATGTAAACAAATCAAAACAAAACTCTAAATGTCTTCTGATGCTTTATGTAAAGTTTATTTCTCCTCGTCTTTCGAAAAAGAGCAACTTTAGTAATAATTTTTTTTGTCAACCACAATTGGCTTTATATTTACGCCTCAAGCTTAAAGGTTTTCAGTCTTAACTCTTACAATATTTTTTTCTTTTATTAAGAACAGACTTAAAAAGCGACAATTGCTCGAAAATTAACACCAATGTAAGAAAAATCTGAGGCTGAAAATTTTAACAAAATAATAACACAAAAACAAAAAGGAATTAAAAAAAATACTCAGTAAACAACTTTTTTACCCAATTATTTATTATTCAAGATTTAGACCCCCTGCAGATCAGGTGCCCCACAGTATGTTACAGGTAGTGTCATGACAGACGATATATTGAGTGGGTTAACCCGATCATAGAACATTTAAACTAAGGCCCTTAAAAACATTGTGCCTGAGCCTAAATTTTACTGATTCTTGACAAAAAAGACTGTAATTTTATATCGGATAAAATCTGTAGAAAATCTTGTTCACGGGACAACCATTTTCTACCTTAATCATGCTAAGCGATCACTGCTTTTTACGTATCCACCCCACATGTCAAGTTAATAAATATCTATTGATGCCTTAACAATAGATCCCTTTATTCAGTTGCTTTCTCAAGTCGTTTTTTTTATAAGAACCGTTTTTTTTTTATAGGAGGCGTCAAACTCGAAGCAGTCAATCAGTCTTAAAATCGAAGAGCATTCTACTGAAAAAACCCCCTAAAATCCTGGGACTAAAGTACGGAACATATTTACATACTGTGTACTTTGGTAGGGGGCAACTAGTACTGTCTGTTAGAGTTTGGGACCGGAATTGGCCTCGTGACAGCTCCGTGCAAATGTAATTTGTGATCTTCGTACATAAAGCTACTGTACTTTGTCGCGGTATAGACTTTTACCTTAACGCCGAGCGAGGCACAAAAATATGTTAATTTTATAGGGAAAACGTGTACGGAGTCAGTTTCAGCTCATTTATATAAGTATAGCTACAAAGGTTTATAAGGATTGGCCGCAATTTGACGGAGATATAAAGGGTTGAAGCCGGATAATTTTCCAATTTTTTGTAGGCGGGCATCGGTGCCCGTGCGGCCTCGTTTCCGTCATTTCGTTTCCCATACGTTGCTCTGTTGAATTATATGGAGAAAAGCGATTTCTACTGACGTTAGTTTGTGCTGAGGGTCTACGAAACTTCGCCATTTTGATGCACTGAATTTGGTAGTGGTCACAGTTTTTTGTAGGCGGGCATCGTT
>JANVCF010193607.1:0-19646 GCA_025388745.1 Hydrozoanthus gracilis
TAATTATCTTAAAGTTTTTTAGTTACTTGACATAAAGCAAATGCAAGCTTTATTTTCATTTAATTATTTAAGTAGTTTAGATTTAGAAATTGCCTTGTTTTTCTGTTTTAGTTTTGCAATTTTTAAAATTGTTGGCAATCATTACAGTTTAAAACGCTTTTACATCAGCAATTCGATTTGTTATACTTCACTTTAACCCTTTAAGCCCCAAGCACAACAAATGACATGTAAACTTTGTAAATTCTCCCAACTCAGTCCTTTATTTTTTATATAAACAGTTTGGGAGAATTTGACTTGATCTACTCCTAACTTTTACTTACAATACCAGAGTTATGTTTGTTTGAGTTATGTAAGGAGAAGTGAGGTGTCGATAAACTGTCCCGGGCTGAAAGGGTTAAGTTCTATAGATTATTTGTTAGAAATTCTTTTAATTACTAAATTGCCAGTCAAAAAGGGTATATTTATCTCATTGAAAAATAACATGCATGTATTGATTTAGCAGGTGTTATGCATCAATAATTAACCAAGTGAAAGGTCAATTTTAAAAATTATTGCCTAGAAACAAGACAGTTTACATAGTCATGTCAAGTTCTGTTAGTAGATTATTAGACAGTGTTAGATAAACCTATTTCACTATGGACATGTCACTTTTTCTTCCTTCAATTTTAATTCCTGGAGGCAATAATATGGTTTGTTTTTGGTTAGTACTGCAAAATCTGTTTAATTTTATTCGCTTAAAGTTTGATAGCAACATTGTTGTTATGTCATTGTTGGTGTCTTTAATGTGTCTGAAAACTAGCTAACAAAAGCTTAAGCAATTTGAATCTATGATATCATCATTTAATGTTAGACAGAGCCACTCTTTTATTCTAAGATTAAGTTTAGGGTTGTTCAGAGTTAACACATAAAAAATTATTTGAGTAAGGAGCTTTTGTATGATTGTTTATATTGTTTAAAAGTCAGTAAAAATTATAGTCAGCTTGTTAGGAGTGGAAGAAACTTCTGAAAATTATATTAACTTTATACCATATATTATGTGTTGTAAGTGAACTAATTATAAGCTACATACAAATTAAAATACTGCTGAAGATTTTTTCCCAGTTAACTCATTCTGAAATATAGCCATTAAATTTATCTTTAGTTGATGTCTTTCATAGTTGATTATCAGTTAAGCTATGAAAACTGCAAGATAAATAAAACACACTTGTACACATTTCTTTTGTCACACTATAACAATGATAATTATAATAATTTAAAGTAATGATGATTAAATAAACATGTTATCATGTTTTCCTTAACAAATCAACCTCTGCAGTGAAAAGTACAGGGCTGTCAATCAGGAGCGCCTTGCAAGACTAAGAGAGGAAGGCAGTGAGGAGACAGCGCACTGGAAAGAGCGAAGCAAGGAGTTTTCAAGGGAAACCAACAGGAGAAGAAAGTAAGATTCAAAGAATCCAACTGTTGCTTGCCTGGTTAGCCTAGTTGGTTAGGTGCCAGTCTGTTGTGCAGGAGATCTCAGTTCAATTCCACATGGCTTTCCCAACTTTTCACTCTGCTTTGCTTTCTGGAAATGGTTAGACCTTTGGGTCTTCTTGGATAAGGATGTCCAGGGTTTGTCTAGGTCCTTAAAATCCTTATATCAATTTTCACTTTCCAAAATTTGAGGCCTCAAAAGTCCCTAAATTTTACAAAAATCAGTCATGGTCCTTAAAAAGTCCTTAAATTTTTGCTTTTTCACTGAAGCTGGCTTTTTTTTTGTGATGCTTCGAGAAGCATGAATCATACAGTTTGTTGAGTTTGAAAGAAGACTACACTGTTATGTTGTCATAAAAGTTTTGCTTTTATGAAGTTGTGTACTGCTTGCAAAATATCAAATCAAACCTTTGCAGCTCGACAGAGTGACTTTAACGTCAGGTCCGTGAAAAACAATAACTAAAGCGTACCTATAACTATGTTATTGTATAACTGTGTCAAAGTAAATCAATATCGTAAAAAGTCATGTTTTAGGTCAGTTCTGGTGGTTAATGCCCCATAGCTTAATTAGGTCCTCAAAAACCATAAACCATACTGTACCTTAAAAAGTCCTAAAAAAGTCCTTAAATTTTGTTTTAAGAAAAGAGGAGGAACCCTGGATGTTAAATCATAAGCCCTCGGATTTTCTGACTACCCAGAACTTATAGTGTTTCCTCTTCAGACAAAATTAAGGAAAATTACAAAATTAATACTTTCAATCTATCCAGGAAGCCAAGATACTTATTAATGTTTGAAAATACTACTTGGTCTAAATCATAACAAGTTGAGACTTTCTGTTTTCCTGCTTCCCCTATGAAAGTTATTTAGTGAAACAATTTGAATGAGAGTGATTTATTACTAATGAGGGCCATTGATCTCACTAATGAGAGCCATTGATCTTACTAATGAGAGTAATTTATTTCTAACTTCTTGTCCACTGTGGTTGGAGTTGACACTATTTTCATTTTCCTCTGTAACACAATCTCTTTCTTTCTGTTGTCTTCTGTATTTCTTCTTCTGTGGTTCTTTTGTACAAGCTTTCGGCAGGTCTGCCCTCTTCAGGTGAATTACCATAATCTCTGTCTTTCTGTTGTCTTCTGCATTTCTTCTTTAGTACATGCTTTTGGAAGTCCTGCCCTCTTTAAGTTAAATTCACCTGAAGAAGAACACAAGTTCAGAAAGACAGGTACTGTAGTAAAGAGGAAAATGAAAATAGTTATCTATCATTAATGAGGGCTGTTGATGCCATTAATGAGAGTGATCTCACTAATGAGGGTGATCTCTCACCAACGAGGGTGATCTCTCACTTGTGAGGGCCATTGATCTAATTAATGAGAGTAATCTCTCACTAATGAGAATTATTATCTCATTAACGAGAGACTGTCACTTTCTGGCTAATGAGAGTGAGCTATTCACTGCTGTAATTTCTCATTAACTTGATTGCTTTCTTATAAAAGTATCAGTAAAGCAACTTTTTGTACAAGTTTAAAGCTTGAAAATTGAACAGAATGTAATGATGAAGTATGAAAAGTAACAAAGCCATGAAAATCCTGTTCTTTTAAAAATACGTTGTAACTGTTAAATGCACTTCATAACTTTGATTTATGACTACTAAAGATAATGTTTTAACTTGGCTGCCAATTCCTTTTTGTTCAGGGCTTTGGAGGATAAGAAACGTAAAAAGGAGGAAGACAAAGAAAGGGAACGAAAAGAAACACTCGCCCAGAGAAGGAAAGAGCAACAAGAGGCAACTGAGAGATTTCAGAAAAAGAACTCCCGTAAGCGTAAGGGTCGCAAATCAACAGCTGGTTCCACTCGTCAGTCACAAGGTGCCTGCTTAGTACTATAAACTCGTGAAAATATTGTTCAGAAGTACAGTAATTTTCAGGAAGTAATGAGCTCTAACTTCCAAGCTAAAATAAGCTAAATCCTTTCTCAAGCCTAAGTGGCTCATAGGGCCGGCGCTTATCCCCAGCTTTGGTAGTATTAAGCGGATGAGAGTCCCTTTGACAGGACACTAATCTATCGCAGGTTAGTCCCCAACAGAAGCTGGTGTTCATTTTTATTAAATAACTCTGATTTTCGGTCAATAACCAAATTTCCAGCGTTTTGATTGGCTGAACTCAGGTCAATAAGCTACTGTACAGACTTTTTTGAGTTACGGACCTCAAAAGTCAAAACAATGTCCGGAGAGTTTTATTATCTGGTCGAAGTTACAAGTATTGAAGGTTGACCCGAGAAAAGTTCCATTAGAGACGTCAACTGAAAATAATAACCAGGAAGGTAATTAAAGTAGTGAATGAAATCTTTCAGCGAATGGAGAATTAGTCAAGTTTGTCGTCAGTGCGAAAAGTGAAGTTAAATGAATATTGTGGAGAATATTTTTACAAGAAATAAATGCTTTTTAGTCAAACCAATGAGCCATTTAACAAAAATCTTAACCTTGTTTTGCTCAGTCTGTCCAGGAGAATATTTAGCCCTCGGTCTTTCGTACAAACCTTGCTTTGCTCGGTCTGTACAGTAAAAGACCTCGGGCAAAATATTTTCCCGGACAGACCTTGCTCTCGGTTATTAAGATGTTTATATGGCACAGTGGTCTGGCTGGGGCTCAAACTCGCGACCCTAGGATTACGATTCGGACACGCTAACTGCTCGGCCACTGTGCACAGGCTAAATTTTCCCGGTGATGAAGTTGAATCGGCTAACAAAGCAATTTAAAAGAGCGTACTGCAAATGTTGTTTACAGGCAAGTTTCCAATCTTCAAACACCTTAAGCAATAGAGTACCTAAGAGTAAGGGTACCTAACCCAATAGGTACACCCTCCCCCCTTTTTTTCCCAAGAGGTACAAAAAGTATACCTGCCCATCCCCCCCCCCGCCCTCAATCTGTAGGTTATTAATCTGTTCCTCCTCCAGTCTGTTGGGCGAAGGGTTGACAACGTATCAGCCACTGACAAAAGCTCTGTCTTCCAATGCAAGTTTTATCAGAGCTTAACCTTGCTTAGAACATTAATCTTTCATGGGGTTTTGTTTTAGTTGTTACACAGTTGATATCGCTTCAAACCTTGGCCCTGGCAACCCTTGGCCATAGCTATAAAGGTCAAGCATGGGTAGTCTCCTTAAGTGGAAAATGTGTTCCAAATCTCCAAGTAAAGCTTGTTATGCAGGGTTATACTAACAAAATGTAAATAGGAGTAATGGTCAACACCTTTGTGCTCTTTGTTTATTATTTTAACCCTTGTCCTAAAAACGGTTTCACTCAAACTAAATATGTTCTAACTTGGAAGCCATTGAAAACCTACAAAGTGACCATTCATTTTCTTTGTCTTTACAAGTGATTTTGAAAATGTCCATTGTTTCAAGAAATTTTGAGATTTATAATTTGTTGCGATTTCATAACTTCGATTTTTGAAAATGCAGCAAGATAAGGGCTAAGTTACAGTGTTTTGGGTTTGTTTTTATCAACAGTTGAGTCATCTACTCTTAAGGATGGTATGCGCGTAGTACGTGGACACGTTGTGGAAATTAAGAATGGCCAGCATGTGTGGCAGGGCTCAGTAAACCTACAATCCAGGCTAGAAGAAGCATTGAGACTTGTCGCTAACTCTGGTGTTCCAACCCAGGAAAGTGCTTTACCTGCGAGTTTTGATCCTGATAGAAATCTCAAAAACCTAAATGGTTTTAATGGTGCTAACTGTCCAACAGGGAACCAACACTCTTGCAATGGGGCTTTAGACCCAAGCAGCCCAGGGCTAATGCAATCTAACATGAAGGATACCAACTGGAATCACTTTGACGCGGACGCATCCAGTAAAAGTAATGGCTTATCAGATCCGAGCCAAAACTTAAGTTCTTTGTACAATGGTGTTGACAAGATTGAAGCAGAGAAGTTAAGAGTGGCTGAGCAAGAAAAACTAAGACAAGAAGCGTTCGGTCAGAATGCAGCCCCAAAACTTGCCTTTATGAATTACGGGTCAAAGCAGGATCTTGCTGAAGGCGCTCTACCAGCCACAATGGGTAGAAATTCTCCTGCTGGGAGTTTAACAAGTCTTGATAGTCTTGACGAAGTACTTCCAACTGAAGCCATTGCAACAGGTTCAGTAATGACTCCACAAACACAGCAAGGAATTATCACAAAAACCAAGAAACTAAACTCTGCAACTAGACGTCGAGTTAAGTTTAATGATAGCATTGAGTTTGATGATGGTGTTGTGGGGCAGCTTGTAACTCATGAGAAACAGAGCACAAAACACTACATTAATCTTTATAATCAAAGTTTAGCACAACAAGAAGCCGATGCAACTCAAAAAATTCACAGTACCGTGTCAGGGGCATCATCAGATGCAAATAGTCAAGTCAAAGAACCAGTGGCAGGTTCGGGAAATAACCAAAAAGTATGTACTGGAATAATGAAGAAAAACAATGGAAAGGCAACACACCTAAGCACCCAAAAGGAGCCAATAAGTGCTAGGGATGGGCCCTTTTTCTCTAGAACTGAAACTTCTGCCTTGTCCACCGTAAGTGTGGTTGGACATGCAGCACCATCTGCACAAGTACAAGAAGCTTCTGGACAAATCAAGCAGTCATCCTTAAGAGTAGATGGAACGCAAGCAACGACAGTGAACCATGTCGAAAAACAAGGGACTGGGTGCCACACAGCACAACAAACTCGGGCAGCCATTGGCACATCAGCAGAGAAACAACCTTTAACCTTCAAAGAAGAATCTGTTCAATCCTCGCATATCTCTTGCGGTTATGATAGGAGCTTTCATAGTGGAGCTAAAGAGCCTAACACAGCTTATAATTCGTCACCCCTCGGGATGGGGAACAGTAGAAGTACGCTGGAAGATAGCTTAGAACTATTGAGGGACAGCTTAGATGAACCAGAGGAGCTCTCTCAACATGGAACCTCATCAAGTGGCTCCACAGACAACTATCTAGAGAATAGGAACTTAGATGATAACACAGTAGTGGATCAGCTTCATGGTGTGACCTCTGGTGGTCACGCACAGTGTAACCATGGGAACGGCGACACTACGGAGTTCACGGAGGCAACAATTTACAGTAATGGAAATACTTCACCAAAAGATAGTTTGCCGAGTCCAGTTATTAACCACGTGACATTCGCGTCTCCAGCCTCTATGGCAACTCCCGTTGAATCTAGCTCATCAAACTGTGTGCCAAACAGCTACTCAGAGACCCAGAATTACTTAGGATTTGAACCTCGCCCAGTGCACGAGTATTCCTCTTGCAACCAAACGGGATTTAATGAGAGTTGTTCGAGACACCAAAGTGGAAACGTAGACAACCACACGTCTACATCTGATGGAGTAGGTACTGAAGCGCCGTATAACACATTGTCAAATAATGCACTCTACTTCCAGAACTGGCATCCGCGTTCTGCTGCCAGCTCAACAGGGTCAATGCGAATGTACTCACAATCAGTAGTCAGTGTTCCGGTTGGGCCATCAACAGCTAAAACAGTGCCTTCACAGCAATCAGTGCTTACCCAAAACAAAGATGCTTTTCCAGATCGTTTTCACCAAACAGTATCATCAGAAAATCAAGTACCTTCAAATGATGCTATCACCCGTTTTTCTTCAACCAGAACTTGGGCTGTTTGCTCTTCACCTGCAGTAAATTCAGTATCTGAAACGCAAACAAATGTCAGTTCGTCATCATATGTAATGGCCAGTTCAAATCAACAGAAGCAATACTCACCCTTTCCTGGTTCTAGTGCTGATGGTCCTCACAATGATAAAAACTATCCGTTATCATATGTGATCCCAAATGATTATCCAGAAGTTCGAGGTGATGCCAAAGCAATACTAAAGACTGGTAACTTAGCAACTACTGAACCAAAGCGATTTCAGAAAAGGAGCTTCACCAAGAAGCCTCCGACAGGGGCAAAATCAAGTGCTCCAAAGCAGTCAGTTATGAGGCGTGCAAAAGACAGGACAGGGAAACAAAACTTAAAGAAAAAAATTCCCAAGAACGAAAGCAAAGCTAAATCAGGTTCTGAGAGGCAAACGAAAAACGAAACGCTACGTAACAACAGAGGTACAGCTGATGATGCTAATGACAAAGTTATGAAAAGCATTCTAGAAGACATGAATAGCATTACCTTGCAAAGTCGGATGAGCAGTGCTCAGTTGTTAACCCCAACTCAAAGGCCAGAGCAGGGCGATCGTGATTGTAGGGAGGAGAAGTATTCACAAGGACATGATCAGCATGATGACCAGAAACATTCAGATGAGCTGCTACCTCATTCTGGAAATTACAGTGTTTCTCGGAGAGTGCACATTCCTGTAGCTGGATCAGCTGCCACACGCACTCATCCTTCAGTTTCACGACAAAACGCGGATTTCCTATATAGCAATGAAAGCCACAGAAAGGTGCCTATTTCAGAACAAAATATGGCAACAGATAGGAATCTCTCTCACAAGATGAGAAGTCAATCAGCAGTGGCTAGCAATACCACTTTAGTTCCAAGTGGATCTTTCTCTCACCAAGACTCGCCACAAGGGAGAAGCTCTGTTTATTCAAGAGCGACTCCCTCGAACCATCGGGTTAATACTTATGTTCCATACACTGCTGGAGTTGAAGCCTGGAGCTCAAGTAGTGCCCCTCGTGGGAACACACATGCTTCTCACACACAGTATTCAAATCAATCCCCACCCCATCTCAAACGCTCATTGTCATTGGACAGGACACCCACAGACGAGGAGATCAACTATCTATGGGATAGAGTCCGAGTATGTTTGGATCATAAGAACGCACAGTCTGCAGGGTCAGATTCATGTGTGGACAGAATTGATGTCCGTCGCTCAAGAACAGCTTCTGGAGTGCTCATGCCAAGCTACCAACAAACAATGCCCTATGGTTATACTACGGGGTCTGCCAGTGCAACACCCACTAGGGGATTTGGTACGTCCACAACCCCAACATTGAAGAGATATGGATCACATGACGGCCTGAGACGCTATGGTTCAAATGACAGCATCAATATGAGGCGGTCGTCACTGCTTCAGCAACGAGCAGCACGAGCAACAGGCCAGCACCTTACCAAACCCGCTGTACCTGGACAACCATACACCTACCACCAGCACTTAAGCCCTGCTCCCAGCAGACAAGGGCCAGCACCAACTGCAAGTAGCCGGAGTAAGTAGTACCTAAGGTTAACCTCCTCCTCTTTCTCATTCCCCAATCGTCACCGTCATTGTTATTGTTATCATAATTGAAAACCTTAAGAAAACTTAAATTGCAGGCATTTTGAGTTTTGTTTTGAAGTTGGTGCTTTACTAAAAACGCTGTGTTCACACTGTTCAAAACATTGCATTAGCCGCCTTTATGGTAGCTGGTTTGTTTGTCTGACTCATGACATCGTTAGTGCACAGCCTTAATGAAGTTGATCAAACGTAGCAAACTACTACAGATCAAAATTCAAATTCTCCAAAAAATGGTAACAGGAAAAGTATGGGTTCTAGTTGGGAGAATTTAACAAAACACCATACTATGAAACTTGTCTGGTGCTTCAATTTTGCCTGGTTTGACTCCATAGCACGTGGACAACAGCCACTGTCAGAAGCGGAAATGCGGGCCGTGATGAAAGCTTCCCAGACAAGTCAGAGGCGAGTGGATTCTGCTGCTACACCGCCTGGGAACGAGTTAAACGAGCCTTACCAACAGCAGCAGCAGTATCACGCTTTGGTTGGACCAAGGAAAGGTATTAAATAACACTATTATTACATGGCGCTCCTTTATGTGGTTACCTCGTGGATATTTGACAGTTAAACCAAGAGCATGCGCTGGGTATGAGATGGTAATTAAAGAGCCAAAGGGGCGCGTAGCACCGAGTTGGCTACAAACCATCTCGTATCCAACAAGTGCAAATGGAATAATTGTTTTATTAAATTTCTTGAGTTTTCCAAACCTATTAATTTTTGAAAATGGCAGCTAAACTTGTTCAAAATCATATTAATTTCTTCTTTGTAACACTACAGTTAGTTTCCATATATGGTAATTTTGGTATATGAGCTGATAACTGATACTGAGCGAACCAATCACAACGGAATAATCGAGGTTGAAAGTTTAACAATAACAGTTGATAATTATCCCTTGAAGTGATGGGGGATTTTTCATAAGTAACCGATGCTGAGTAGGATTTGTTTTAGTATTAACCAGACAGGCCTTCATTTTTGTTTTTAAGAGTTTTTTCTTGTTTATCTTGATAAGTTTATCTTCCCAAACGGAAGTAAAACGAGACACAATTTTTTCTTTCTTCACGGTACAGGATATTTACTTGTAAGTGGACCAATCAGAGTGCGCGAAAATGGCTAATAATCACCTGTTTAGTTGATACAAAAATTGATAACATTCCTATTACATTTAAATTTTTTGTTTTTCAAGTTTAATACTTTATTTCCTTAGTAGCAGTCGTTTTGTCGACACATTTCTTTTTTAGAAATTTTGAACTGTCTTTATTGTTATTATTGTTATTATTATTACTATTATTATAAAAGTTCTTATTCCTCTTTTATTTTATTCAAATCTCATGACTCTCGATTGACCTTGGTCACCTCCCAGTTCCCAGTAGCACATTAGTTCAAAGCGTTCAACCAGTGAAGGGAGGTCCTGGGTCCAATTCCCATCAGAACTCAGATGTTTTCCAGTTCTCCTCTTTTCACTCAGCCTTTACTTTAAATTTGTTATTGAGTTTTGGCCGTGAACTATAGATAATAAAAACTTTTTTTTGCAGTTTTGTTTCCACAAGAGAACTTTAATGTAACATTTGTTTTTTTAAAGTAAGAATTGTTGTTAGCTTTAACTGATTTTTTTTTCTTTCTAGAACCAAGCGCTTTGTCTATGGAAGAGCAAAAACTGCTGCAGTCGTTAGATCGTCTGAATGAGCGACTTAAAGGTACAATTTTATTTTGTTGATTAGGTAATAGAGTGATTAAGCACCGTGTATTTTCCCAGGAAGTCATGTCACCTTTTTAATGCGCGATTGCCTTGCGCTGTTCCCGGTTTTTACGCTATTAAAACGTTGGTCGCGGCTGCAAGTAAAGTGAACCGGGAACGGCGCATGGAAAGCGCAAAAAAAAAAATGTCACGGACCTCCCTGCCGTCCTTGGGGAAAGAAATAAGTGGTTCTTATCGTCTCTACTAGTAAAACCTTGGTAACTCGAAATCCCGCTCAACAATACCCCCGTTATTTCGAACGAAAATAATTTGATTCTTGAATTCGGTTAATTCGAGTTCCCGTTAGTACGAACTAGCTTCTGCCTACTTTTGGGTCGATTCACCACGCCGTCAAACGTGTTTAGAATTTCGGAAACATATTTCCGGCATTTACTTTCTTCATATCAAAATCATTTGAATTGGATCTGCTTCACAGACACTTCTTAAGGCATTGAGGTAGAGAGAGATTCTAGGGACGCGTCGAATCTGGTTCTTCTCGATACCATTTTGCGTCATGTAGTGCTTGGCTCTAGCTTAATGCAGGCTTTCAAGTGATCCTACTTTTCCTACTATTTCCTACTTTTTTTACCCTTCTCCTAGTATTCCTACTTTTGTCTTGAAATCCCTACTATTCCCTACTTTTTATATGCCGCAATTTCAACAAATTGTTCAAGGTTGCATTATGCAAAAATAGGGAGTAAGCCCTGCAGGTGTTCAGGGTTAAAGCCCGAACCACATGTCGCAAGGAAGATTTTTTGATGAACAAATGTTCATCTGGCATGTCCATTCCAGATGGGTCACATTCATACCAGCAGTGAAACAAGTCACAGGCAGACTAGAAGCAGTTCATCAGTACTTCTTCAACGATCTGTACCAAAGGCTGCATTCTTAGTCCTTCTTCTAAGCCCTCAGTTGTCCTACTTTTCCCCTCGAAATCTTTCTTTCGTCCTACTTTTAAAAGAATTTTAGTCCTACTTTTCTCCTGCTTTTTCACCTGGGTGTGCTTGAAAGCCTGCTTTACCAAATGCTTGAACAAACGTAAAGAAAAGTTAATAGAAATCTTAAGCTCTACAAAGCTTACATTTACTCTGTTCTGTCCAGTTCCTACTTAGGCGCCTCCTTCTTTTTCCGGTCCGCTGGGGGTAAACTGATCATTGTCACCTTTGAGAACTCAAATGGAAAAGGCGCTACATAAATGCACGATTTTGCCTTAATGCTTGAACAAACATAAAGAAACGTTCATGGAACTATTAAGCTCTGCAAGAGCTTACTTTTTCACTTTTCTGCTTGTGTCAAGTTTTCTGGTGTTTCGTTTTCGTAGTGCAACAAGTTGTGACAAACCAGCTGGCTCAGAAGTCGAAAATGAGTGGCCCGTCATCAGCAAAGCAACCTCAGGTGAGTAAATCTTGTCATTTTGTGTCACCTATAGTTTCTTTTGGGGAAACGAAGGGACGAACCCTCTTAATAAAACCCACATCTGATTGTTTTCAAAAAAGTTTTTCTATTTACATTACGTATATGATGGGAAAGCCATCACGCCCTTTGTGTTTTCTATTTACATTAGCAAAAGATATATAGTACTATCAGTATCTATTTACTTTGTTTACTATTTCTCTCTTTTACCGAACTGTACTTTACTTTGCTTTTCTTCGCTTCGCTCTGTTCTGCTCTGCTATGTTCTACTCTGCTCTGCCCAGCTCAGCTCTGTTTGTTTTGTGTTGCCTTAAAAAAGTGGAAAAGAAAACATTGCCCTTTACCATAGATTCAGCCCAGCCCTCCCCCCAAGAGACACCATCGAAAACCCAGTGCTCGGGTGAGTAGGAGCCCGCAATCAGCATCACCAGTGGTCGTGGCACAAAACAATCGAAACTACAGGGGTTATTGACTAGATGGCCTTCAAGAATAAAAACTGCGCACCAGTGTAGACGGAGATAAAAGAAGCTTTCTCTTCGCGATGTGAGGATATTTGACCATGTTTATAGTTATTTTGACAAATTGACGCTGGTATCAGGGTGTAGCATTTGTACAGAAACCATGTTTGAGTTGAGCTTAACCCCGAACTCACTCTCCCGGTCTTCATGTCGACGCTTCCGTGACTGGGATTAAATATTGCAAAAGGATGAATTCTTTGAAATGAAAAGCTTGATGGGTTCCCAGTTGTCCAATAATTTATTTAACAAATATACTATCAAATGGAGAAACAGTTATCCAAATGGAGTTTTCTATGACTCAACAGCAAAACATATCAAACATTTAAGCCCGGTTTCCATATAATCGTTCCTGTCGCTCCTCTCGTCGAAAAACGTGTTTCAGCGACGGTAGCGATAATTTATATGGAAACACACTGTTCAGAGATAGTAGCGACGGTGGCGACGAGCGTCACTGAGATAGAAAAATTTCTATCTCGGCGATAGTCACGACGTGAGTGACGGTGTACTTTTTAGTGGAAGCCTTTCTTATTTTCTCCTGTGCTGTATTGCAGTAAGAACAAGCATAACGCCTGTTCGAAGCGGTAGTATACGATGTCGTTCGTTCACATCCGCTGCCATGTTCAAAATAGCGCAAAATTCGCGCTCAAATATTGTTACTCTAAGCTCTGGAGCGACAGCGTCGATCATATGGGAACACCGTATCGCTAGCATCGCTCAAAAAAAATTGTGTCAAAACACGTTTTTTGACGACAGGAGCGATTATATAGAAACCAGGCTTTAAAGAAACGAGGAAGGCAACTCCGACGATTACCGCAGAGAACAATAGTGAATACAATAGCTGCACGTTGGAATGCACTGTGCGGGCCACCTGCATGCTGTTGTCTTCAAAATTACAGGTGATACGCTTAATTTTGAAGTTCTTACGACTACGGGAACGGTAAACAGGAAATTTTCTTAATTTTTTTTATCTGTATGAAGGAAACTTCAGTCTTTTCCTGTTCACAAAGTGTCACTAGGGAAAATGGGAGGGAAAATGAGCCAGACATGGTCGAAAAGGGCGAGCCAGAATTGTGTTTCTTGCAAATCGGCGTTGTCATTGTTGCCGTCTTCGTTGCTTAAAGTGCATATGAAGTAAAAAAAAAATTATTACTTCAGTGGATAGACCTTGCTAAATGAGGAATAATCGTGAAAAAGATTGTGCCAAAATCTTTCCTGGTTCTTGAGATATTAACATTTAAAATTTTCAACTGATGACATCATGAGTGGTTCCGACAAATTTGCATTTTTCTAAAATCTGTTGCCAATCCGTAAAATTTGGGTGGGTTTGAGCCAGATTTGGACTGATGATCCATCTGCCTCGGACACATCAATAATCCAACTTTAGTTAAAATACACCCAAGTATTACGAATTGGCTGCAGATGTTGAAAAAATGCAAATTTGTTGGAACCACTCTGGACGTCATCAGATGAAAATTCTAAACGTTGGTATCTCAAGAACCAGGTAAGATTTTTGAAAACTTTTTTCACCGTTTTTCCTCATTTAGCAAGGTCTATCCGCTGAAGTAACAAAAATTTTCATAGAAAACGTTAATGTGTAGTCTAACTAGTAGAGTACCTTCGAATTGAAATCGCCACTTATTGACCTGTCACAGTACTTTTGGTTGTAAAATGTTTAAAATGAAAGACTGAGAGTATTTTTTAAAAAGTTATTTTAAAACGTTTTCGATGCTGTGTCCACTGAAGATGACCATAGCGTCAAAAACGTTTTTAAAAAGAAAATTTGAAAATACTTAAACACTTACTGACTTGTTTTGGTAATAAATAGAAGGCAAAAGGCGAAGAAAAAAGTATTTCATCACAAATCGCATATGTCGTTGCCTTTTAAAAAGAATTGCGTCATTATTTAATTTGTTCTGTTTTTGTTTTCATGACGTTTTTGACTCGAGGTGTCACGGGGAACAGGCAATAGAACTCGAGGTCCCCTTCGAGGAATGCTACCAGGGGACCTACGGTTTAACGTCCTTATCCGAGAAGACGCGAAGGTCTGACCGTTTGCAGATGTTAGAGCAAAGGCAGGTCGACCGCCTTCTCTTCAGTTATTCTAAGACCCTGAGTGAAGGTCCGGCACCGGGAATCGAACCCGGGCCTCCCGCACGACAGACTGGCGCCTTACAACTGGCCAATCAGATAGCAGCATTCGTGGTAGTGTACTAGTTGGTGATGATGTCATCGTGTCCTATTGGCAGGGTTCGTCCAGGTCCTTAAAAACCTTAATAGTCCTTAATTTTCACTTTCCAAAATTTGAGGCCTCAAAAGTTCTTGAATTTTACAAAAATCAGTCATGGTCCTTAAAAAGTCTTTAAATTTTTGCTTTTTCACTGAAGTTGGCATTTTATGTGATGCTTCGAGAAGCATGAATCATACAGTTTGTTGAATATTGTTGACTACTATGACTGTTGTGTTGTCATAAAAGTTTTGCTTTTATGAGGTTATGTAGTGCATGCGTAATACCAAATCAAACCTTGGCAGTTCTATAGACTTTAATGTCAGGTCCGTGAAAAACAACAACTAAAACGTGCCTATAACTCTATATATAACTATGCCAAGGAAAATCAATCGTAAAAAGTCATGTTTTAGGTCAGTTCTGGTGGTTTATGCCCCACGGCTTAGGTCCTCAAAAACCATACACCGTACCTTAAAAAGTCCTAAAAAAAGCCCTTAAATTTTGCTTGAAGAAAAACGGGCATACCCTGTATTGGGACCGACCCTTACCTCTTTTAGTTGGTTTGGTGTAAATTTTGAGTAGAACACATTTCCAACTTTTTTCGGTTGAAACGTTTTTAACTCTATCAACCATGGTCAGAGTTGGTTGATAAACCAAATCAACCGGAAACGCTTTTCCTAAGGCCTGGGACAAACGTCGAACTTTTCATGAGTTGAACTAAATTGAGCAATTAAGTGCATGACAAGTTCATCGTCTGCCGCTATTAAGTTCGACAGATTCTAATTGGATCGACTGACACGTTCTATCCGTCTGATTGAGACGGATAAAACGTGTTCTTATTTGGTTCGTGTAATTAAGTTCGACGTTTGACCTGAGCACTCGAAACTACTGATTTGGGTCGAAACGAACTACAGTTTAGTTCGACTCATGAAAAGTTCGACGTTAGTCCCAGGCCTAATAGAGCACGCAAATAACTCGAGCGACTCAACCAACCAAAAACGGTTTGTCCCAATAGAACTGATCTATATATTCACGACTTCCTATTGTTCCAGTATAATAGTATTTTTTTTTCAAACAGTGTCACGAGTAAGCACTCCAGGAAAAGCGTCGAGTTTGAATAAATGTTGAATTTGCCTTTGTGTGAATATGTCAGTTATATCACAAAAATATGTAAATATTATCAGTTGTATTATAATGAAATATTGTTTTATAATAAATTGATTTTTTTTATGAGCATCAGTTTTGGTTTGCTACACTTCATTTGAAATTAAGCTTAACTGGATTGGAAGGTTTCATCTCTTCTCTACCCCTCCCTTCTTAAATCTCTCGTTTTCTACCACCCTCCCCAACCCCTCCGGTATCTGTTTTATAATGAACTAAAAGTGGACAAGCTGATACGATTTTTATTCACAATCCTTAAAAGGTAATTTGACATTGCAGCTAAATACTCAAGGTAAATGCGTTTATTTTAACTTCTTTTGCTTTAGAAAGAAAAAAGGTAGTTTTCGCATGCTTGCGGTTAGCCGAGGATGCAGCACTTACAGTGAGCTCAACGAGTCAGACTTTTCTGTAGCGCGGCCTCAGTTGCAACAAGTGCTAAAACAAACTTCTTCATTTGGAGCAAATCATTGCCCTGAAGGTCCACGGGCTCCTGGTCCTCAAGGCTCTACAACAGATACAGAAGAAGAGTATGAGAGCGTATCTTGTGGCCATGAGAATGAGACGGTGATTGAATGAAATGAAAACTAGTAAATGAAACCTGTGCGATACAACATTTTATAAGTCTAAAACTAGCACATGCGCTCAGACGCGTGACTTTTTCACGAACTAAAAAATTCACAAGTGCTTCTATCACAGAACAGAAGAAGCAAGCGAGATTTATATCTCTTTTATAAACAAGAGGCTACTGGTAGCCTACACTCGGTCCGGTAATCAATTCTTTGCAATAGACCAATTAATTTACAGAGCAAACAAAATCAAGTGAGACCTCGTGCTTTTACATGCAGCCCGCTACTCCGAGCCCCGTGCTTTTTCATGCAGCCCGCTGAGCATTGTGGGGTGGCCGAGCGAAAACCGCATGCCGATTTTGCGAGCCCACGATACCAACGCGACACGAGAAAAAAGAACAGCCTCGAATTATTGACTCGGTGCCTCACGGCCCGAGTAATTAACCCATACAAATAGCCCCGATAACAGCTTGCGATGAATTACGCATATATTTAGAGTTTATCACCATAGCCAATTAGAACGAGCGTTAATTAATCTGCTCTGTTTTTAGTTAAGAGTCGGCTCGTTACTCGAGTTTCTTATAAATTATCCAAACATCCCTTCACGTTTTTGTAAGAATTTAGATTTTGAAAATAAATTACGCGTCTCTTTGGCTTTCTCCAATTTCTTTGTTTGTTGGTCATTTTATAAAAGGAATAAAACGCTTTTCTCGTGTCTATGTATCTTTATATAAATTTTATATAACCACCATGAGGTGTGATTTTATTTCAAAATAGTAGTTTTAAATCGCTTTGGACCTGTGTAGCAGAAAGTGCAGGGGGGAGGAGGGGGGGAGGTTACAAAATACAATACACAACAAGCATTGCTGGGTAGTTTCATCATACTTCAGTGTATCGAACAAATTCTTACCTTGCAACCAGCCACGTAATCTGAGTCAGATGCAACATCATTCATCTGTTCAAATTTTCTAACCTGTTTAAATCGATATTGAATAAGAACATAGAATCTCTTACAAACACAGCATCACTTTCATCTTATAAAAAATAATAATTTTCATAAAGAACAGAGTAAAACTGTATGAGACCAAAACGTATACAAGCTCGTCATTTGACAATTGGCGGTGAAAGAGTCAACTTGGACCTTAATCTTCGTCTCTACAGCATTCTTTGCTTCATTCAAAACTTTTTGTTAAGTCGGTCTACTTGTCCATATCAACAGCTCAGATATTATAATTCTGTTCCTAACCATTTAACACCAAGCAGTTCAGTCTTAACATTTTCCCCTGTGCCGCCATTTTGAAATGTGACGTGTTTCCATTTCGGCTGCGGTGCCAGACTCCCAACTGTTGAGAGCAACCGTGACACGTCACGTATCAAAATAGCGGCTGGCGAGAATTTAAACCGTTGAAGTATTCAAATTAAATTGCTTTGCGCCGCGTTAAGGCTGATTTACACGGTGCAACTTTTGCCTACAATTATTGCATGCAACTCACCACGCAACATATTTTAGCGGCCATTTACACTCGTGCAACTTTTGGCCTTGCAACACAAAAAAACGTGTGCAATTCTCGCATGAAAATGGCAGACACCCGGCAAATTGCGCTGCTCACTATTATAGTAATTATAGTAGTTGTCTTTGCCACGAAACTGACCGTAGACAGCACTGATATAAAAGCTATGTGCAAGTGGTTAATAGAAAGGTTGAAACGAATTAAGAACGTACAGATCAGCTACGCTAAGACTTGAAGACGAGGAAAGCTATTGAAGTATATCTTCGCATAGACACATCAACGCTTGAGTTCGAGAGCGTGAAATTCAGAAATTAAAACGAAAATATACCACAGACCTCAAAACCAGGATATTTTGCAAAAACGTCAAACTTGCATGCAACTTTAAGGCATGTTTCAAAATTCTACAACTTTTTTTTATTGCATGTTTTAGGCATGATTTACACGAAACAATTCGTGTTGTATGTAAGGCTTAAGCGAGTTGCATGCAACAGTTGTAAGCAAAAGTTACACAGTATAAATCAGCCTTTAGTTATAAGCACAGAATTCTCAACTTGAGTTGCTTATGAGGAATTTGACTAATAACTGAAGTTTTATTTGAGATTAAGAATCTTGCCCAGCCGAAAGTCTTACCAGCTTTCTTATCTTTGGAACGACTTGCAGTATCTGATAGCGCAGGCAGCGAATATCCCGTATCAAGATCTTGTTTGTGATTGGCTTATCATGACGTTCGAGGGCAAG
Organism: Hydrozoanthus gracilis; assembly: GCA_025388745.1. Classification (NCBI taxonomy): domain Eukaryota; kingdom Metazoa; phylum Cnidaria; class Anthozoa; order Zoantharia; family Hydrozoanthidae; genus Hydrozoanthus; species Hydrozoanthus gracilis. The sequence continues at coordinate 18,605 of JANVCF010193607.1, forward strand.
GTCCTTTAGGGCGGAGCTTGAAAGTTTTGATTTGATGAGGAAAAGGTCATCGATAATCTCCACGAGACGATCAGCCGGCTGTCAAGAATAAAGCTTCATAAGATTTTTCATAATACTAGCTTATAACTACTTGTATATCAATCAACGGGAAAAAGACCAGAGATATTCTTGGGTTTCAGTCAGTCCCTAGAGACGCCAACAAAAGACGGAGCGACCATGATGGTTTCTTAAACAAAAGAAATCATCAAATTCTTTTGATCGAGCGCAAGAAATCTGCAATTGAGCGGTGAAACAAAGTGCAAAATTACTTTGCCCGGTCGTATGTTTTTAAAGTAAAGACAAAATAATTGAAAATGGATCACAATTCAATTTTGACTGATAGGTCAGAGTTTAACCCTATCTGGCCGGAGCGCCCGCGCTAATTTCAAATAGTCTCGACCCTCTAAGATTTCTACCGATTTCCATCAAATCTTGTGACTTTCCGTTAATTCATTGGGAAACAGAAATATCATAAATATTTTTTGGTTAAGGCGACTGCTGTGGTCATGATAACCTGTTTGGGGGGTGCCTTTTAGTCAATTTTGGTTTTTTTTCGTATGCACACACTTTTCAGTTTTTAAATGAACATGCAGTAAGTTTGGCCTTACTTTTGACGACTTGAGCCTCGAATTGTTTTTATTTCTTTGAAAACTAAGCAGAAGGTGGGAAATCACACATTTCAATGTGCAATAAAATATGAAAATCTTTACCTATTTCTAAGGTTGGGATTTGAATTTCCAGGATGCTGACATATGCATGGGATAGTAAAGGGGCTCAAATAAACTGATAAAAAGCCTAAGAAACGCGTACGCTTTTTTAAAAAAAGAAAAAAAAAGATTTTTAAAACTTTTCATAAAACTTCGGAGAATTTTGAAAATGTTCGGAAAACTTCGAAAACTCTCAAAATGGCCAGAAAAGATTTTGAAGGCTTTTTAAAATTTTTAAATCTTCTGAGATATACGGAAATGTTCTGAAACCTTCGGAAATTTCCGAAATGGCTAGA
>JANVCF010193829.1:9062-19599 GCA_025388745.1 Hydrozoanthus gracilis
TTTCTGCATTCAGGCAACTCTGGAACCCATGCAGAGGGCATCAAAATCGTTTAGTAAACAACAAAAAAAACAGCTAGAAAGGATCAACAGACTACTAAAACAATTTCAGAACAAGGATTGTAAAATTCTAGTCAATTTTACTTCTCTCGTAATTCCATACAAGTACTTTTTGAGGTCATGCACACTGATTTTGTGCTTGGGCCGCCTGTGAAAGATATAGATTATTTTGAACGCAATTGTAGCGTAAATAGTCTTCATATAGGTAAACTAAACTTTTGTATGTTTTTTTCGTATTCACATATAAATTGTTTTAAAATTTTCCTTTATGGGTACGTAAATAGAAGTCAAATGGGCGGGGAAAGAAACCGCGCTTTCACAATGAAAACTTTAATTGATGTCGACAATTCCATCCTGCCACTAAATACACGATTATCCATCTAAGATGCGTTTTTATTACACTGTCAAGAACTTCCGTTCAAAATCAGTATGTATCTCCTTCTTTTAAAGTGTTCTTTAACGGGAAATTTTTTTAAAAGCTAAGAAAATTATCAATGAACTCTTTTTTAAACTAACCGACTGCCCCATGCCCATCAGTGAACAGTGTCCTCTATATATAAAACATCAGTTGAAGCAAACAAATTTTTCTCTTCGAAGATTTAAATAGTTTTTAACTTGACTTTACACTTTGCTTTTAGTTTGAAAAGATCAATGTTTTCTTTTCTATGTCTCTCAAACACGGAGCCGTGAAACATAAACACGACTCAAGTTCAAACAATTGCCAGCGTCGCAGCAATCTTTCGATTATAAAAATTATCTATTACGCGTGCTTGACATCTTCTATATGACCTTATTTTCATAATTTTTCTTAAGCATGTCATCTTTGTGGAAATGTTTGTCAGTTTAGTTCCTTTCTCAGTATATTGAATTTCATTTTCAGAAAATACTATTGTGCTTTAGGTTTAAACTTCAGTTGATAAAAACTCTCTTTCGTTTTTAACAACTTGTGTTCAATTTTAACTTCAGACTTCACTGAAACAAGCCAGTTAAATTTTGAACACAAATTTCCTCCACTTCTCTAGACAGGCTTAATTTGCATTTTAGCATGCTGGAAATATTGATTAAACACTTTTAAACGCTCTTCAGCTGCTAAAGATTTATAAATTTGACGACCAGTTGTAAGATTTTTTCTGTTTGAGTGCGCTTTGTATATGAACTCAACTCAAAGTCCTCTTTAACTGTGCGTCGAGAAAAAAAACCTTTCCCTTCTTAAAATCAAAACGAAGAGAAGGAGCTTAACTTTTATTACGATGCATGATGAAGTATTGCTCAAGTAATGATTTAAACAAGGAACTTGTTTTACCAAAGAAAAAGTTACTTCTGAAAGTAGTAAACTCGCTGAAATACTTGCAGATAGATGATTGAGATCTGAACGCTCTTTCAAGAAACTTTAATCTACAAGGATTGATTTTTATATCAGACATTTTGTGCCATACTAGCACTACATATCTTGCCTAAAGTGCCTTCTCCTCTAGCTGAGTGAGTTGAATTATTCATAAAAAATCTTATAAACAAAATGGAATAATCGGCAAAGCAAGAACGGAGTATTGGTTAGAGTAAAGCTTACATTTCACAATGGCATGTGCGAAATCTGGATTGAGAACTAAGATTGGACTTCCGAATCTTAAGGCAATTTTCAGTCATGCATTGAAGTACAACACTTAGAAAAAAAATGGCTCTGCACTGTTGAACTAAGCCTTTCCTTGACGAAACGGGAAGTTTAGCAATTCAAATATATATTTTACACTTGCGATGCCGAAAGTTTTTCTACATATTTAGAATGAGATTAAAGTTTAACAATTCATCCACATTACTCACCTTTTAAAAAGTTTTCTCCCAGCTGCTGTCTGGTGTGGGTCGACTAGTTTCCACGATTCTTGAATGATAAGTTTTTTTTCCGAGGAGAGAGGAATCGAGTATTTGCGCTTATTTTTTGCGAGTGGTTTGTTGGCATTATTTACCTTCAGAGCTCCGGCTGAACACCCCATTGCCGCGTGAGTGATGGTTTGGCCGTTTCTCGACTATTAACTCAAATGCTCTTGAAAACCTGAAAACAAGAGGGCTGCGTGGGATCAGAAAAACGAACCAATAGCCTTTATTTTGAGTCAATTTGCACTGAATCATCTAAAAATCTAATTAGGCGAGGCTAGTGGCAGATCTCCGTTTTTCTTTACAAAAGAATAAGAGCTAGCTGTATAGAAAAGTTTAACAAAACAAGCGATTGCAAAAAAATATATATACCCCGCTGGCACGAGTTGAAAGCTTGTTACTTCTTCGCCCAATTCTTTTCAAATTTTGAAAGTTTTTTCTTCCCTCAAGTGCATCAGTTTTAAAATGCTTTTTCTTTGCCGGAAACTCAGAACGATGTGACTGTGAGCCGTAGTTTTGCCGAGTATTTTTTAAGTCCCGGTGGCGGAAACCCCGTGGTAGTTAATTTCAACTAAACGAACTCGAACGTATATTTGCTGCTAAATTTAACAAGTACAGTTTAAACGCAACTCACTTGTAGCTGTGACTACCAGTCGACTATTGAGACATGCGTACAGAGCTCAATCTACCTCAGTTAACGAATTCAATCAAAGACTGCCGAATGTATTAGACATCGTTGATGAGCTCTCGCAAATTGTTTATGTCAATCAGACTAATTTGCGATAATGTAAACAACATTTCCTACTCTCTACGCACTACACGACTTTTTGTCGAAAAGTCTTTGATATTTTATCTGCGACAAAAAATTGCTGTGTGCGACAGTTACAGACAAGGATTTTTTGGCGTGAGGGAAGTCGTGACAAGCTAGATAAAAAAACCCATCTGGTCAGACATCTTTGGCAAGTCGCTGTGGCAATGACCGATAAAATCAAAGTTTGTCGAAACAGCTTCACGTATCAAATAATACACGATTCTTTTTATAAGAACAAGTAAATTTGGCCGAGGCTCTTTGTTCTCAATTATTTGGCGATTTGAGCCTCAAATTTCTATGTGTGAATAAAAACTGATCTGTTACTAGTAAACTGACATAAATGTGTTAGAAAACGGGTTTAATCAATTTATCCCCGCGGATTTTCCGTGGGCTCGCTGAGTAGTTTCTCCGAGACGATTTCTAGTGATTATAATAAAACTGCGAACATTTATTGTTGAATCTGTATCGTGCAGTTATATACATTGAAGCTAAGTTAAGTTTTAAAAAATCATCTATCGAGACTGAGCCTCAATTTGTTCTTAATTTGTTTTTAAATTTTGGCCAATAGTGTGCCTTGTTGTTCTTATAAAACAAATTATATGTTTGAAAAAGCGTATAGAAACGAAGATGACGCAAAGGCAACCAAATAGGCCAGTTCCGGTATTAAAAAACTCAAAGTCATGAACGAAAGGCGCCGATAAATATAATCTGCAGCCTCGAGACAAATAATTGGCAATCCAGGTTCTTAAAATAGGTTCTTAATTCTGGAGAAAAGCAATTAAAAATTGGCTGCAAAACAAGATGGTTATTAGCCTCTATTTTTGTTTTCTACTCCCGCCCACACCCCTCCCCCCCAAAACACATTAATTTGTAAGAATAACACATACATTTACATTATTAGGTCCTTGACCAACGCCGGTGAAATTGAAATAGAAACGTGTTTTATTGTATATGCCAGCGAGGCAACTTAGTATATACTATAGCAAGGCAACTGATCTATGGAAATTTTTTCAAGGCAAAATGATTAAAAAAAATACTTTTCCTACTTGAATCCAGCCTACCATACAACAAACGTGTTTTGACAGTTTGTCAACTACAAATTAAAATGTTGTATATGGCGTAAAACAGAGAATTTGTTTAGGCTCTTTTAGACATTCCGTTTTTTATAGCAATTATTTTTTTGCAAAACCGTGATCCGGCAAAACGGAGGCGAAGCGGATACTTCCTGCATTTTGCTTGACGTCATTATCTACTACTACTAGGTCTCTCTACTACATCTACTATTTCTAAACCAATCAAATCGCGCGCAGCCGAGCTGATATATAAACTAACTATTGATATACGCGAACCTGCTTTGTTTCAAAAAGTATCGTACGCTTCGGCTGCAATGTACTGATTTGATTTTAGAAAATTTATCAGAACCTGTTTTCAATTTCAGGTTGTTTTCATTTCTTACGGACCCGACGTTAATTTTTTTGGTTTTCTGTCGAGAAATCCTGCTAAAAGTTTAATCCTTAAACTAAATGCGACGGTCATATCTACCCTACCGATATAGGGAGTAAGCCCCCCCCCCTCCCTCGGGGTTTTAGATGCCTAATGGTTAAAACAAAATCTAGCAAACTAAATAATTACAAGCAGTTTGCCTCAGAATTTGACGGTACTTCATTTTGTAAACATGCCGTGTAGTTTGCGCACTAGTCACTGAACTGCCTGCATTTGAATAAACCAACGTTGTACGTAGTAAACACAATTCAAGTACAGCCAATTATGCCCACACACACCTGACAGTAACTAAGCTTATCTATTATGTGGGTGTTATGTTTTGTTGTTACACCACAAAAGCAATATTTGCTATATGCACGAAATCGAAACGGTCCAGTTTTCGCTACAGTCAAGAGCTGTCATTGCTAAAATGATAAATATCATACGAGACAAAAACGTTTTAGAAAAGTTTGAACTCCACATTTTTGAGGAATGCCATCAACAGAACAGACTAATAAATTTTAGGTATTTCCCTCTCAAAAATTGTTCAAAATCCAAGTCGTACCAACCCAGAGTTTTCACCATGTTATGCGCTCCTGTTAATTAGAAAAGGAACGAATTTCCAAGCAAAACACAAATTAGAACACTGCGTTGCTAACCTCCTAGCAAATACGTGTTTGTTGACTAAAACTAAGAAAAATTGAAATATCTTTTTAACTGAGACTTTTTTTAAAGTATTTAAAATAAAAAAATGAACGCTAATAAAAATCAACGTTTCAAAGCAATCCGGACATCAAAATTGATTTCTTGAAAATGAAGGCCGAATGGCTTCGAAACCTCAATGTTTTTAGCGTCAGTCTTCATTTGAGATATTTTTACCGTGAAGCATCGCCATCTACGCCAATCTGACGTCATTTATGTAGGAACATTTTTCTGAACATTGCGAAAAGTCAGTCGGTGTGACGCAGTCCGCCATGATGAAACAAGAACTGCTGAAAACAAGAAGTTCAAAGCAAGCTTATCACTACTTACTTTTTAAAAGTTGAAGATCTTTTTTAAGATGCAAAGCTACATTGAAGCTTCCTTAACAAGCTTAACTTATAATACAAACACCTGAGCTACTCCCAGAAAGGATTATTATAAATCCGTCATTACGCATCAGTTTGTAGTTTATGTTAATGACAGCTTTTTTCAAAAGTGCTTAACCTAAAATTCTCTAAAAGTTTTTAGATTGCGGCAAATTATGAACAAAAACGCTGTCGCTTAATCAAAACAATAAAAGTAACGCGTTTTGCACACCTCCATGCTTTTAATTCATTAAGAATTAGTGGCATTGAAAACTATAGCCTGCCATCATTTGAACAGTGAACCACGAGAAGCTTTTTAGTACCTTGGATCTGAATAGAAGTATTAACTACTATAAACAGCCAACAAAGCTTCGCCAATTTTATATTGAAAAATTACTAAACATGCTTTGGACTCGTCCTGTGTTGCTGTGGTGAGAAACGCCAATTATCAGTTAAGAACAAACCTTCAAATTGATTACAAGAACTGGCTGAATAAGACAACGTTTTGTTGTCATCTCGACAACATCATCAGTACCTTGCGACTTAAAAGATACAAAGGCATAACTATATCAAATTATATTCTGTCAAATAAATAACAAGGTCAAGGCGAACGAACTATCAGAAGTAAATCATGCAATAAATCGCATTTCCGCTGTCTATGTACTTTTTTATAAACTTTTCCCGAATGTTTATAAAAAAGGGCAGACATTTTACTGCTTTTGTTAAATAACCAACAAACAGACATGAAAAATAAAAAAGACACGTGGTCTATTCTCATAATCTAAATTCTCCTTATATGAACGTCAAAAGCGTGTCTATAATATGTCTTACAGACATGGTTTTCTCGTGCTCTCGACCAATCAGTGCGCGAAATCATTGCTGCATGGCGTGGATTTCCATCACTTTTATGTATGTGCCAGAATTCAGGTAGTAATTGAATACAATTGTGTGTAAAGATAGAAATAACTCGCAAATTTTAGTAAAGGAATTCTCCACCGTACCTCATTATTGTTCTCAAATATAAACTATATCTGTATATATCATCACTGCACAAATTTGAAAATTCTGTGCATGTAACTAGCTCCAAGCAACTTATTTTGATCAGTTTTACGGGTGCCGCCATTTTGAATTGTGACGTAACTCGGCTGCAGTGCCAGTTTCCACTTTTTATAACGCAAATGCAATAGCAATGAACGAGAAGGGGTCTTGCACTGCCACCAAGTTACGTCACAATTCAAAATGGCGGAGCCCAAGAATACGAAGAAACTGTCCTGGACAGATTTAGTGCCAGGACTATGATTGGATTTGAGAAGTCTTGCAATAGATGATGACTGGTGGCAATGTTTGCGGGAGAGTAAATATCGGGTAGTATAACCCACATACCCAGTGCCACACATACATTGGACATTGGAATTTATACACCACGCATTGTTGATCATTTACAGATGGCCTCGGAAGATCGTCATCAACACTGCGGATCTCGATGAACTTATATATTGAATGATTGGATCTATTGTTGCATTGACGTTTGACGTCACAACGTAAACTGCAATTCGTTATCGAAAATTTAATAACTTTTTTGTTAAATTGATTAAGAAAGAAAACGTTTTTTTATTCTAATGGTGGATTTTACAATAAATTCAAGCAACGAAACAGTCTGAACAAGGCAATAGAGCTGATTCTTTTGACAGTTTCACGTTATGACGTCAGACTTCTGTGCAACATGGCGGCCTCCATGGGATTGACTAATAGTGCTTTCTACGGAGTGCAGGTTTCCTTTAAGGATGCAGCTTCTTACTCCAACCATAATTTAAACAAAAACAGTTCTTGCGATAAAATATCAAAAATGGTAGTTCACAAAGTTAAAAGTAGTTCAAAAAACAAACGATTTCGACTTATAAAGTCATCTTCAGATAAACGAAGGTGAATGACTTAAGATGACCTTCATTTACCTGAAGATGACTTTATAAGTCGAAATCGTTTGTTTTTTAAACTACTTTTAACTTTGTGAACTACCATTTTTGATATTTTAACTTATTTGGCGTTTTTATGAATTCTTGCGATCAGACTCATTTCTGACTGTTTTTACCAAATGAACTAGTTTTGATTTTTAGAATAGATTTAAATGTGTTTCCTTTGCTTCTATTCTCCAAGAGGAAGTACACAGTCGTTACACGATGCGGAAAGGCCGTTAGGAATGTTTCTGCCTTTAATATTGTTCTTATTTATAGAATATTTACAAACTTACAAATTTACTTTTAAGCTCTTGCTTTTGACGGCTGGCTACGTATGCAAGACAGCATGTTTTATGATTTATCCTTTATGGGCAGCAAAAGCGATATTACACATTATATCAACAAGAAGAAAAATGGTTTTCATCGAAAATCAGTCTTAAAGCAGTTCCTCTAATTTAGGAAATTATCAAACAAGAAACTCGGGTTTTACAGCTATGTGCTAAAACTTCACTCATTGCTTGGGTTTTGGTGGACTAACCCCAGGCGAGAAAGCGGTTTCTAGCCCGGAAAAATGAGTATAATATTAACAGTAAAATCAAGTTCAAAGCCCTGGACTGTTTATGTGTTAATGACGTTAAAAACAGGTCAGGTCTACTCAGCCCTTGCAACACGCTTTTTAACTCATTATTTAATAATAAAAATTCACATAGTAGTTCTACTTGTCGAAATGATTATGGTGCTTGAAGAAAGCCTCGTTAACAAAGAACTTGTAGTTTCTGGGTCCAGCTAAAGTAGAATTGATTCATTGAGCTTCGTCCTTTCGTGACGGACTCGTCAATAGTTTCCCCAAATTACTAAGCGCTTGTTCTTCAAGCTTTCTTTTCTTATTAAATGACTATAGGTTCTACATTATTCAAGATAATTTTAGAATAACTTGTTGTTAATGTTAGGTTACTAAGGCGAGAAGGGGGATAATCATTATGTACATCTTAGTTTTCTTCTCGTACCCAGTCTTCGAGGAGAAAAGCCAGGTGCAAGAGCAGACTGGGTCGAATCATCATTAAACCGACTAGAGTAGATTAAACTGTAGTTTTTGTCTGACTGCCTTAATTATAATTCTAAGACCCAAACGTTTACACGAATCCTGATTTTTTTTAAACCGCTTATATTTTATGCGAATCAGCCTTCCGTCCTCACGAAACCAGTGAAACTGCATCTTTTTGAAACAGCTCTCCAGAGTGGATTTTTTTAACCCGCCAAGTTCGCGAATTCGCATGGACAACCGAAACTGGATATTTTCGAATCCACTGATGTCATGAAGACGGGTCCAGGCTGCTATGAAAACTAACTGGTTCAAAATTGCAGAAAAAAGAACCATGTTGACAACTTTGCTTTCGGTCAGGGTCCTGTCCACATGAATCCGCATGAAAATATGTGTGCGGTTTCAAAAATATCCAAACTCGTGTATACGGAGTCTAAGACGCACGTCAAGCCAGCTCACAACACAATCTTTCAGTTGCTTTACAAATTCCAGAAAAAACTCAGTTATAAAAGTGAAGGAACACCTTAACATTCGGTTTCACTATTTCTGTTGGATTGGTCCATGTCGATATTTTTACATAATACTCAGTAGCTACTTACAGATGCTTAATTTTACTATTTAGTTAACACCGACTCCGAGTCCGCGAAGCATCGTTCCAGCAATGAAGGCGTAGAGGCTGTTCCAAGCTTTTTCCACCTCCTGTGTCCATTCCTCCTTTAGAACATCTCGCAACGTCAGCATCAAACAGTTGCCCATTTTCTGTTGTAAAGATGTAAGACAATAAGTGGGTTGGTCAATGGTAGATAAGCAGCGAGTAAAAATTTATGAAGTAAATAGACAGAGTAATGCGTACATACACACATCATTTTGGTAGTTTCTGCCTTGTATTGCGTACTTACGAATAAAACCTTCATCTTTGCATCGTTTTGTCTAAACCCCGTTAAGAACTTTGCTTAGCAGTCTGTTTGGTCTGTTTTGTTGTGCTTTAATATTTGTTGTTTCTCTTACTTCACAATTGTCGATATGTAAGCCAAACGCTTTTGTAACATTATAGTATTTGAAAATGGTTTTGAATTAAACCGAAACAATACAAGGCTTTGTGTTCGGATTTGCTTACTAAAATATTCAATACATTTCAAAAATGTTTTTCGGAGTCGTTTTCCTATTGTACTTACTTCTCATGTTTTGCACGTTACAATTTTCAAGAAAAGCCTAGACAGAAAACGTTCAGATCAACCTAAGTTTCTGGCTGTTTTCAGAAACACATTTCTGGGCGTTATTCACCGGCAATCTCTTTGATTGAGGTTAGTTAACCAAAGTTGGTGAAACTCTTACTTGCACTACATTTTGAACGTCAGGTTCTCTTTGTGCGTTTTTTTGGTAAGTTTAGGTTTGTTATGCACTATGAACTGTTGGTAAATGTACAGCTCGCTATTTGTTTCGAAATGGTCAATGGGAGAAGAGCCCATGGACTAGGCGGCGACACGGAACTCTATTGCGCAAGAAAAAAACGACCAGGGGTTTATGCTAAAAGTGCTTCGCAATAGTTGAAGAGCTTGGGGGCTAGGTCATAATGGAGAATGCTTTTTGCACAATTGAAAGAGGACCTTTGGACACGGAATATCTATCATGCAGTTGCATATGGCCTTGGGGTCTAGTCCAAACAGGGATGTCATCGTCTAAAGGCAATTGGAGTGTGCTTTGTGGACTAGCCTTGGAAAGGGAATGGCTATTCCGCAATGGCAGAAGGAAATGAAGACAAGACTAAACACTGAATGTCTATTATCCAATGAGATTGACCTGAAGACTAGACTAAAACAGGGAATGTCTATTATCCAATGAGATTGACCTGAAGACTAGACTAAAACAGGGAATGTCTATTGTCCAATGAGATTGACCTGAAGACTAGACTAAAACAGGGAATGTCTATTATCCAATGAGATTAACCTGAAGACTAGACTAGAACAGGGAATGTCTATTGTCCAATGAGATTGACCTGAAGACTAGACTAAAACAGGAAATGTCTATTGTCCAATGAGATTGTCCTGAAGACTAGACTAAAACAGGGAAAGTCTATTATCCAATGAGATTAACCTGAAGACTAGACAAAAACAGGGAATGTCTATTGTCCAATGAGATTGACCTGAAGACTAGACAAAAACAGAGAATGTCTATTGTCCAATGAGATTGACCTGAAGACTAGACTAAAACAGGGAATGTCTATAACCTATTGAGATTGAACTGAAGACTAGAC
>JANVCF010193940.1:0-19585 GCA_025388745.1 Hydrozoanthus gracilis
TAAAAGTATAAAAATGATGTCATCCTTAAAACAGGTTCTAACCGGATATAACAAGAGCTGTTTTGCATAATTGATGCATTTGGCGCCATTTTAGAAAAAACGACCGTTGGAATCTTTTTCATAACAAAAGACTTTATGTAAACAATCCTTATTTTATTTATGAGGTTGGAAAACAAAAGCGATAATTAAATCCTCCCCATTTTAATTATGAGCTACGACGCCATTTCAAAGATAATTTATACATGCGCCCCACTTGTTCCCCCCAAAAGGGGCTAATTCCATACCTACTATACTACTAACAGAGATTCGTTAAATGTTCTCTCAAAGTACGCTAACTCTGTTTTTACAATTATGGTTTGTGTGTATTTAAAAATCAACTAAACCTACCACAAAATTGCAAAACACCCTTGTTCGTGTTCTTCATTCACTACCAGTTGAAAGCAAAACTTCAGCAGTTTTATTTAACAAAGAAAACATGTACATAGACTTCAGAGCTCACTTTAGATTTTGGAATGTGCCTAGCTTAATATTCCCACCACTGACGTCATAGACAACCGCTGACAGGCGTTTCTGAGCCGTCGAACAACAGGACGAAAAAGCCGATTAAATTTTAGGTGTGAATATGGTTTATCAAAAAGAAAAAACTAAGTATTTTTGTTTTTAAAGTGTTATACAGTGTGATTGTTGGAAGAAAAAAACCTTATTCCAAATCACTTCAGTTTTGCTTTTTAAAATTGCAAATCAATCAGTCATTACATACATAGACTTTTCTAGTTACAGAGTAAGATAGGCTCGGAAAAATTCGAGGAGAACTAAGGTTTCACAATCAACTGCCAGACTAAATCCTGGTTCAAATACGACATGTCGATTTAGACATGGTCACCGTTGTGTCCGCTTATGTGTGAAAATGTATCGCAGTAACATTTCAGTCGTGTCGTCGCACTCTGTGGATCTGAAAATTACGTAATTTTCATCTGGTAGCCGTTTAGCAATTTTTCGATATGTTGCGAAATAGTGATGAAGTTGGCTAATTATTATACATCAAGTAGCAATTCAGGAAAACAATTGAAATTGCTTTCCAAAAGTGAAATTAACACAAAGCCAATCAACACAAAATTGTCTGGAAAAAACGTTGAAATTAGAAATCCCTTTTTTTTGGTAATATATGGCTTGAAAATGAGAGCTGCCATAGCAAAACCGGTCAACTTACCAACCATCTTTTTCCTTGAGAAATATTAGGAAAAGCCATTAACTTTGGCTGCATTTGTCAAAAAGTAATGAGTGATTGAATTTGGTACGGGTTGTTTCCTCTCCCCCTCCCCCGTCTGAATAGGGTAAAACGTTAATACTTTAATTGTTTTTTCACATTTCAACGGACTTTCTGTCAACATCGCTAAAATCAAGCGAGCTTCTTAAATAGCGTAAAAAATTTCAATTTTTCAACATTTCGCAGCATATGCAGTTTCTCCGTTTTCTATTGAAAGTAAACTTAGACGTACTCCGTTTTGTCTCTTTTAGACAACAGTTATGACTTTACTCGACAACAACAGCGCGTGGCAAAAGAAAGTTGTTTGCTGATTGAACAAAAGTTTGTTGTAAGCTGTGTAAAACAACCGAATTGCATTGCAGTTTGCTGCAAATCCCCTAAGTGCTTATATGGCTCTGTTCTTTCTATAATCGACGTAAGAAGTTAAAAATACAAGAGTTGTGAATTTAAGTTTAGAAAAATGCAATAACTCAGTGTACGGTAAAATGAAGTGCAAATAACAAATGTCGAAAATAGAATGCCAAACGCTTGCAAACCTTCAAAAGATTAATTAGCAGCTGTACCCGACTCTTGAAGCAAAATGGAAAAATTCAAAAAGTTCAACATAAATGCTGATAGCTGTGCTCGAATAATTGTCGAACGAAACTGGGAAAAAGACTCAGTTTATACTCGGAGCGACGGCAGAGTTAAAAACTTTCCGTACATCGCGGATGACGATCGAGCATGAAAAGTTGGCGATTAGATTCATCTAAACGCAATTATACAACGTCCGAACGACATCTGGTGATTAACCAAATGTGTTTTTCTGAATCACGTGGGTTTATGCCCGAGGTTACTTACATCAGGACTCTACCCATACGGCAGTAGCTACAAAAATGACGCAGTCAGTGAAGCCTGGTTCACATACGACGGACTCGTACCAGCGACATGCCGTAAACAGTCGTTTATATGGCCGCCATTGAACCTGCGCATATGTGAATATGTATCGCAATTGCGTCGCCGATATAAAAAAAGTTGAAGTGAGTGACTGCCTCACTGGTTGGGAGAGTTGACTTCGATTCAAGTCTCCTAATCGGTGGCCGGGATCACTGTGTCAAGTTGCTTGACAATGGCTTGTCTACAACGGTCACAGTCGTAAAACTTTGATGTAAACATTTCTCGGCAACTCGACATAGTCGAATATGACTTAACTTTGGCACATGCTTTAACAAGATGGCTACCCATGCTGCTGCCTGCCTGGATGCTGGCGAAAGCGAGAACTAATTAAAGCAACTTTAGTATTCTTTCAATTGGAGAACGAACAACAGCACCAGTATGTCTACACGATAAATCTACTCGAGACTACAAAGACCAGCATATTAAAAGCAACGCGTACGCGTGGAAAGAAACTGCACGTGGTCTCAATTTCGAAGTGGTTTTTGTTCAAAACGAATGATGATGTAACATTCGCACCCACTATACGAGGTCATGTAAAAAATTTGAAGGGAAACTGGGATTCAGAATAGTGAATGCTTGTCCGTGTTCACAATTTTTCGATTGTGCGCTAGAAAAAATAACTTATCGGCGACTTGACGGAAGCGTGACCTCTTTTTGTCTACAAAATGTGTCTGCGACACAGTCTGGGCGTTATTGGTGACATGACTGCATCATATGTGACTAGGACGGGTTAGGAGAGTTGACTTCCATTCAACACTTCCTATCAGTCGCCCGGAATCACTGCATCAAGTTGCTTGACTGCGACTTGCCTTCAACTGCCAAAGTCGTAAAACCATTCTTGGCGACTCGTAGTCAGGTTATCACGTAATTTTGTGCACAAGTAACAAAAAGTGGCTGCCAATGCTGTTGCTAGTATCTACGATAAATCTACTCGAGACTACGAAGACCAACAGATTAAGAGCGGGTGATGTCTCTAAAAAACCGAAAACTTGCGGAAGAACTTGAAATTTTCTATTTGATCATATTTTGTCCAAAGTATGTAGAACTATTTTGCATCCATATTTTCTTATGGTCTTTGGTTGGTTCGAATAACAAACAATGAAGATCAGGATTTTCCACGTTTTTGCTTACAACTTATTGCGTTCTAGCGAGGAAAAATGAAATAGACCGAAAGCAATTGTTTAAATGCGTCGAACTCTTTGTTTTAGCGAAAGTAACTAAGAAAATATTGTTTTCATGGCAATAAGATTGTAAAATTTTTTGACAAAATTGAAAAGTGTGCTAGAAAAATCGGGTTACCATGGCAAAGGCATTAAGTATATGTTTACGGAACACAAACCAAAAGATTTCCCATAAAACTTTTGGAAAAGTCCCCCTTGCTCCCCCACCCCCCACACTTCCACCAGATAGGGTTAACCATTATTGATATTTTTTAAAAGATTATCATTACTAAAACAGTTACATCTACAAAAACAGAAACACGCTGCCTGTACTTACTTGGGAAGCACACCACACTGGCGTCCTTTTCGTGCCGGCACCTCCTGCTGTGAACTTCCCATTTACGTGGGCAGTAAGTTAACGACGTTTCGCTTCCTTCACATGCTGGTCCTTCTAGCCATATTTGACCAGTTCCTGGTCTTGCCTTAGAGTCAAACTCTGCCAAAGCTCCTTTGCTGTATCCGAGCTGTCTACAGACAACGTTTGCGTCTCTGATATCCCAACCGTGATTACACACTGTTCCCCAAACTCCCAGGTACAAAACTTCCACCCGGCCAGCTCTTGTGTTTGTTGCGCCATTTTCATCTTTTATTCTTACAGGAACTGGCGAGGAAATCAAATTTCAATGTCGGCAGCTACTGCAATCGTGTGTGATTACATAGAAACATGTTCAAAACATATTTCGCTACTAAAGATAAACAATTTTGATTTGCCAGTCTTGGAAATCCCATGCAAAACAATTTTAAATCTCTGTTGGTAGGTTGTGAGGGGAAACAAACTACGGACTTGAAACCTGAAAAGGTGGATCGTCTTGTCATGAAGTAAAGCCAAATTTAGAAGCGATAAAAAAATTAAATGCTGAATTTTGGACTAGGCTATATTCAGCAGGATTATGTGATTTTTTTATAATGACTACTGAATTTTGGACTCGGCTATAATCAGCAGGGTTTGGTGATTTTTTTGTGATAAAAAAAATAAATGCGGAATTTTGGACCTGGCTATATTCAGCAGGATAAGGCGATTTTTTGTGATAAAAAAATTAAACGCTGCATTTTGGACTAGGCTATATTCAGCAGGATTAGGTGATTTTTTGTAATGACTACTGGATTTTGGACTCGGCTATAATCAGCAGGATTTGGTGATTTTTTTGTGAAAAAAATAATTAAATGCTGAATTTTAGACTAGGCTATATTTAGTAGGATTAGATGATTTTTTATGATAACTACTGAATTTTGGACTCGGCTATATTCAGCAGGATTAGGTGATATTTTTGTGATGACTACTGACTTTTGGAGTCGGCTATCCCAATCAGCAGTAACTCGACTGATTTTCATCCAAAAGAGGTTTTTGGAGAAGTTTGCAAAATGTTTGATTGTTCTGCTAAGCCATTTTAGGTAAAATGTAGTCCGTTTTATCAAAATTCTTTCAATGCAACACAAAAGCCCTATTTTATGTCAAATCTTTGAACAACGTATCGTTCATCATTGATTTTTTGCTGAATTTCGAAGAAACTTGACAGAACTTGAGGTAAATTTACAAGCTTTTCCTAAAATGGAAAAATTGATTTTAGTTTGAAGAGCCTTCAAACCATGCATGCTTACAAACCTTTCAACACTAGCCAACCGCAGGGAGCTTCTATGGAAAAAGCTAATGGCTGATATGAGGAGTGAAAATCATCCTATACCATTCTTATTACCTCAAACCATGACAAATCTGTCCTTACAAATCAAGAACTAACGATCACAAGACATTTTTACCTTTAAATATTTTTGAATTGTTTTCCGATCTTTTTTATTATAAATAGCTAAAACTATACTTGTCAATTTCTCTGTTTAATCAGTTTAATTGCAATAAAAGTTAAATAAACTATTAACGTTATTATTATTACTGTTATTACTGTTGTTATTATTATCATTATTATTGATATTATTATCATTGTTATTGATATTATTATCATTACGCTCTTAATCCCCTTCTCCCCCGTGAGTAAGCTTTACTAGCTAAAACGACCAAAATGTGTGTCATCTTAAAGGCTCAGAAAAGCTATTTTAAGAAATTTGTTGATCGCTTTAAAAGATTGCTCTTTCTTTAAGTTTATGAACCCTACATACCTGTTTGTTAAAACCCCAAACTGGAGATACAAACTTTAGTTATATCAATATCAGGTCTTATTATTCAAATTTGTCCCTACTTTAGTACACGCGTTACTTACCTTCACAGACAGCAGCAGCAAGTGAGATTTTTGCACAAACAGTTTTCCGCTTGTAAATAGTCATGCAATCCTCAACCCTCTTCTCTGTGCCAGTACAGTTGAACGATGCCTGGACCGTTTGAAAGCTTCCAATTTCAAAGGGAGTGTCGCTTACATTCCACTCTTGTGCTTGTTTAAACCCATACGCACTGCAAACAAGGTCAGCAGCTTTCTTGCTCCACGAAGTACTGCACACTGGATTCCACGAGTTGTTGTTATAAACTGAGACAATTCCTGCTGAATCCAGGCGGGACCCAGTAAGTCCCCAGGGGTGGGTAGTGCCTAAGGGTGTTAAGCATTTGTTTTGTGGAGGGCTTAGAACATTTTTCAAACTAGGTCAAAAACTATACAGAACTCTGTTGCCTATAGGCTCCCAAAATATAGGGAGATTTAGCACCACGTATACGTGAGACGGCAAACGTCAATTTGTCGTCTGACGTTTGACGTTTGCCGTGTTGCTGTTGTTTTCTTGGTTTTGGCTTCACGTTGACGCGAGCTTCGAGCGAAAACACGCAGGCCACTGGAATTAAACTGGAAATTTGTGTCAAGCACAGTTATTATATACGGACTAGCTAGGAAAAACCATTGCTGTATGGCTTTGTTCGTCATTTTCTTTTGTTTTCTGGTCTTTACCCTGCACAAAACGTGCAGAAAGCACAAAAGCTTTTGATGTGCAAATCAACAAACAGCCAGTCAAAATTATCACACTAACACCTAAAACAAAGAATGTGCAGGGTCACGGTTCGTTCAACATAAAACAAAGCACATTTGTACATTCTTTGCACTTCCCTTTTGAGGTTTGCCGGCTTTCCTAACCAATCCGTTTAAATAAATGTTTTAAATAAATTCAGTGCAGTTAAAATCTTTTTCTGAAAGTACATACTAGCAAAGAAAAAAAAAGACTTTACTGTTTGTATGTCACAAATAACAATTGTCTGATTGCCGTTAATGAAAATTACCAATTGGCACTATCTGAATTTCGTATTGTTGTTTCTTCAATTTAGCTAACTAAACATTAAACATAACAACCCTTTACCTTTTAACGACTTAAAATCTCTTTTTATGCTTGAAGAAAGATAAAAAATTACGTAAATATCATACGCGAAAACCTTTACTTTGGCAAACGTACGGCAAACGAGAAACGGTAGACGGTGGAAGATCTTGCTGATATGATTACATTTCACGTTCGCGTCTCGCGTATACGCGGTGCTAAATCTCCCTTTTCTTGCAGTCTTTTTTGAATACCTTATAATGCTGTGGTATTCCGGAGTATAAAATTAACAACCCTATGTTGCTTATATCCGAAAACGATCGCGTGGCAAAAGCTTACTTTAACTTCTTTTTTGGTGGACTTACTGCACTGTTGAAGCAATCGATTAGTAAACTGCTGAAGAAAGCGCTGAAGGGTGACTTGTAGGTTGGTGCACTGTGGTTCTGACCAAAAACCAAATTCCTCAACAGTTGGAGCTTGTTTTATGGTTTTTGCCAAAGAGCAGGTACAGGTTAATCGGTTTCCATCTATCCAGCTGTTTTTAACAAAATTTTGAAAGATTTATGATATACAAATTATTTGTTGAAACTTTTCATGCTCCATTGTTATGAACATAAACAGTAGATAAATGCATAACCCGTTTTTTGATAGATGTTCATTTTCATGTTCGTGTACCAAACTCTAACCGAAATTTCTTATCGCTCACGCGTTAAAGGTAGAAGTATACTCACTTATCAATCAAATTTCGGCAAATTTGTTCGAACTAAATTTAGGCCCGGATTATATGGAACGGGCTAGCCCGGTTGAGCGGGCTGTGTTTTTCTACCGAGATCCCGGCTATTAGTATTAACTCTGTAAGCAACCGTCCGGAATCCCGGCAAACCCGGGGCTTAAGTTTTTTCATATAACCGGGCTTTTCTGGCCTCGCCTTGATGTGTCGACAAGCTTCACTCCTTGCCCAATTCCGCCATTTTATAAACAAATAAATTACGTTTCATGTATCACCAAGCTAAAGTTATGTGCCCTTAGTAATAAATAACTGAAAAAAAGTGAAAACAATGGAGTAAATCGGCGAGGTTTCATTACCTTAATGATCAGAAGTTTGTATTTGACTTCAAAGTTTTGCTTTGGGGAATCCTTTGCAAAAACAGCTTGTCTTTTGAAAATACTAACCTAATTTTAAGGCTTGAATATTTTCTTCTTAAATATTTCTTTACTATAATTTTACTCCCTGAAGAAGAACCGAAGTAAAGGCTCGAAACGTTGGTAAAATTTGCGTTTCTGTTTTGGCTTTCAGTTTAAAGGCAAGGTATCCCTAAGGAATCCAGAAACTCGTTGCTGTTTGCTCACCTCTAGACTTTTAAAGAAATATTTTTGGAGGAAAACGATCACATTTTTTTAAAAAACTAATGCCATCGGAATTAAACAAGGTAATGAAAGTAAATCATATGGTTATGCATGCTCAAAGGCCCTTCAGAATGATCAGTCAACCCCCAGCGAACCCAAAGCAAGGCAAAGGCGCCTCTATGTATGCTGGTACTCGTTTTACCGACCAAAGAAGAATAGAAAACTTGATGACCTTCAACTAGGCCGAGAATCGAACCAAGGACCCCTTGGATTGCGCCAAGCCCCTCCGCAAAGTAAGATAGCCAATCACTTTTGGAGTCAGGTGAGGTTAGTCAAGGCGTGGTTACACCTAGACCTACACCTATCGTACGAAATTAGTATGAGGAAAAGTGGCCACAAAGCACCAACTTTTCCTCATGTTAATTTCGTACGATATCTCCGTCCATGATTTTAATCTGCAGAATCGTATCGCTTATAACACAGATGGTATGAAGGGGAATCAGCTTGAATATTTTAAGATTTTTTGGATGAATTTTGAGTTGTATTTTTTTCTTGAAAATTGGTATTTTCAAAGAGAATTTGGAGTTTTTTTTATTATTTTGGAATTTCGAAGTTAATATTTGATGTAATTCGCTAAACCGTTCTCAAACCAAAGCTGTACTAGTCCCTTGCCAGGAGGAACGGTTTGCTTATTTTACTCAATATTCTTCTTATTCAAATATCTTTTTCAACTTCCTCACTATCCAACAAAAGTTAAGGTGTACTCCCACCTTAATGATGACGCTGCAATGATTTTGTTATATATTTAGTACAGAAAAAATATATGTAATTAACGACATGAAATAAAAATAATAGCAAATAAAAATGTTTTAATCAAAAAATTTTCTTTGTGTGGTACTGGTTACGTCATACATGAGGTCATCCTTTTAGGGAAGGACCGTTAGAAAAATGATTGGGTATCGGGGTGGGGAATACTTTTTTTTGCAAGAATTTTTTTTCACGTCAATGCTTTGTGCACGATTTTTTTCTGGATGAAATCCTCCGCTCGAACTTCTTTTTTTCACAAATATCCTTTTGTTTATCATTAGAAATAAAGAAAAAAAATCAAACTTTATTTGACGAGCTTTAAAATGTCAAATGAAACACTTTACGAAGACCCGAACCTAACATTGGGACTAAAAACAAGTAAAAAAGTGTCTACATTAAGGGTAAAGTTTAACAGCACATTACCGGTGTGTGTTTTATGTCACTGGTATGTACTTAATTGTACTAATCAACAACGTAAACCAGAAACCATATAGAAGGTGACTGTTCCAAGAGAGTTATATTTTTCGACGTGTGCGCGCACACAAGATGTCACATAATTGCATGTGTCATTACAATTTCGGAGAAATTGAGGCTTTCAAAGTGTTTTTTTTTAAAAAAAGGAAACAAATCAATCAGGAAGCAGTTTTGAAAGTACAGTCTGTTTTTATCACTTAAAAATTGATTTTATTGATTTCGGCAAAGATACTTTATATTCAGTACCCATGACAATGATGGTGCACACCAAACGCATATCAACCCCAAAATGGAGGAATTTCTGTCTAATTCCTCTTGTAGAAAGAACCAAATAGGGCAAACAAGAACTCTACCAGATCCAATGAAACTGCCGTATAAACTGGCTACACAATCGGGGCCGGCGGAAACAGAAGATAGTTAACCAAGGGGGGTCCGGGGCATGTTCCCCGGGGATTCTGAAATTTAGCTTTTCTTAAACGCATATTTGGCCCATTTTCAGACATAATTAACCAAAAAAGTCATTCGAGTACATTTTGTCAGCTTGGCCGTGGCACTTTGGAGGATTTTTTTTTCTTCATTACTTTTTACATGAACTATTTTTCGGCCAAATGACCTTGCAAGAATTTGACCGGGGCGGGGATTTGACCATAAGCGATTTCAAAAGTTCAAATGCCAAATAATGTTTCGAATTGATCGATACTTAAAGGACAGGAGCGCCGTGAATTGAAAGAATTGTTTCTTTTTAAAAAGATAACATTTTCTTTTAACTAGTGAATGGCTTTTATTTTTTCAAGCCATTACTTTTCGTGTACGGTCAAGAAATAAACAACGACGAATTTAGGCGATATTCTGTATTGCATCACACGCTTGAAACAAAAACAAAACACTTGCCTACCCCAGTAATTTATCCACAAAACTATTAGCCCCCGGAACTAGGAGTTATTCGCTAAAGCTATGTATCTATCTGTTGGTAAAGTTTCAATCTTTTGCAATACTTTTTAGAAGTACTGTAGGTTGCCTAGATCTTTCAGTTAGTACTTACAGGAACTTAAGGCTCGGTAGATTGGCAAATGCCCCAGGTGATATCGATGAGATCCTATTGTTGTACAACGACCTAGAGTAGACAAAGAGAGAAACGCTGAACTTACTGTTTGAAAGTTTTGATCTTGTTTGTTTTGGATTAGTTTAATATAACTGAAGTGTTTTAACAAGATACATTTTCTTCTTGGGTAGAGCATCTGACCGGTAATTACAACTGAACGCGGATTCGATTTCCGTCAGTGAGTGAGAACATTTTCTGATCACGCAACCCGAGAAACAGTTTCAAGTCATTAACATAAAAAAGGTGGGAAAAGGGTGCAGTTCATTCACATAAAACTAGGGCGCAGCCTCCTTCAATAGGTTTAAGCTTGCAATATAAACTATCGACATCGTAGTTATCAAACATAAATTTTGTAGAATCTAGAGGCGGTTTGCCTGTACGTACTCGTCCGAACTTGCCCGGACATTCTTTGTTCTAGACACATGACGTCAAAGCAATAGACTGCCAACTTGGCCGAGTCTGCAAAATTATTTCAATGGGCTGTATAGAAAACCTTTTATGTTCTTTCAATTACACCATCGACCATGTATGATGTTGGACGGGAAGGTCTATAAACAAATTTTGTAAATTTATGAAAAGATAAACAGTCTTTGAGAAAAGTTGAGTGACTTTAATTTATTAAAGATTATGCAAATTCAAGCAAGAAGTAAAGAGTGGATGACCGAGAAAATCAAAAACTCGTTGACAAAAGTAAAAATTCCGGTTTGTTAATGTCTTGCCAGTAGGAACCCTTGGGTAAATTGTTTATGAAAATCCACGTTTAACTTTTCAAGATTTTTTTGTTTTCGAGAAATTTAGAAAAATTTGAAAGTCATGTTTGGCGCGGAAAATTTTACTTGAAAACAGTGCGTTTTTGACGCTCGCTTGTGACAATTTCCAAAATCGCACCTCTGGCATCCATTTTTTGAATATCAACAAAACTTTTTTTCTACATGAAGAAAATGCAAAAATATTGGTTGGAAACGCAAGTTTTCACAAAAATTTTTGATCTCAAATAAAAGAAACTTCGAAGTGTAACACCTTGAAAATAGCAAAACTTTACTCGCCAAAATCGCAATCGATATTCAAACTTAATTTAGCTTTGCAAGGAAGCTCTATCATTGTAATATGATATATAAAACATTTAGCTTGTTAGCCTCAAGTGTGAAAGCAGTTTTCGAGTTTTCTTACAATATCGTCATTGTCACGTTTACGCAGTCTCAAGGGCTAAAATTAGAACACAAACAAACTACAACAATAGTTAATCTACGGACTGGTTATGAAACCATTGTTGTAGATCTTTCTTCGTCTTTTTCTTTTGTTTTATAGTGCTGAGGTGCAGAAAATACAAAAGGTGCAAATGAGATGCAAACCAACAAGTAACAGGCCAAAACATTCTCACTAACGTCTAAAACAAAGAATGGTTACCCTCACCATTCGTTCAACCTACAACAAAGCAACTTTGTACATTCTTTGTATTTTCCTTGAAGTTTGCCGGCTTTTATAACCAGTCTGTATATTAACTATGCTGCAACTTAGCTTTTGCGCTTCAAAGCAATCACGTACAAAGTTGTTTTAAGTTCACAAAGAAACATTAACAATATTTATAGGTAGATATCAGTTCACCTACTTAGTACTTTTCACCGAGGGGGAGGGGGTCGGTACTCCCTATATTGGGATGGTAGGAATGACCTTCGTATTTTTAGGGGTAAATACTGCCTGTCCGGTATTTTTTAAAGTTCTTAAAAGAAATCCAATGTTTCTTTCGCTAAGCAGACGAGACTTCGTATAAGGAATCAATCCACAATGGCTGGGCGAGCATGTATAGTGATGTAAAGGAATAAAATATTGCATATAAGATTTAGCAACCATTTCTTATCAACATTTCTTAAATATTTTATTATTGCCGCTGAAGAGGCTTACCTCAACACGTGTTCCAGTAACAACCAACCAGTAACAAAGAGATAAGAATTGTAAAGGCTTTTCATTAACATGTTCTTACGCTTAAAAAGCTCCTCGTGTTTCGTTTGACGAACAAAAAGAAACTATGGATGTTGAGGATAACTACTTAGGTTGAACCAGCAACTGACAGACGGTTTTCAAAGATATAATTAACGCCGAGCTAGGTTCGAGATCGCACACACAGACTCAGGATATACTCAGGTCAACTCAGGATATAGAGATAGCTTACAGACAAATGTAGGTTACCACTTAGCTATGTTTGATTCTGATTTCAACCAAACTCTTGTTGGAATTGCACTGTTCGAGTTTTCAGTGTTGAAACCCTGTCACGTCGCCAGCTAAACACCGTCCTCTCTACAAAGCTAATCCCCACAACTGCGATGTGACAGTGATTTTGTTGTATTAGTACCTCTAGACTTTGACTTGACATTAAAATATAAAAGTTAGAGAAAGTGTTGGCCTAGTGCTAAAAATTAGGCGTCACATTTTATTTTCGATAAAACACGATTTACAGGTTAGAATCAATCTTCTTCATGCAGAATCAGGCCCGGTGGGAGTTGAGAGTTGTTCCGGCTATCATAATCGAGGGCCGAAGGTGTTTTGATGCTAAGACTCCTATCCAGAAAATGATATTTATGCGCTCACGTCTCTTTAAGGAAAACAATTGTACTGATTGAAAATAATGAGAGAAGAGTTAATGTAAGATAGAGCATGTGCAGTAATAAAAGATTACTATCTGTTACAGTAGCAGTGATTGCTCCTCCTGTTAATCATGCAGAAGATTCTTATTTAGAATAACAATACAACATCAGTGACAGTGAATGGACATGTACTCTTTTTACTGAGCTTTTTAACCTTAGCTTTATACTGCCACTTATATTATATTATGTTAAGTTATGTTGAAGTCTTAAGACTTGTTTTTTTTCTTATACATTTTAGTGTAAAGATTATAGTTGAGAATGTAGTTTTGACTAGCCAACCAATAGCAGAAAACCAACACCATCTTTCTGGCATGGGTTAAATGTCTGTCAGCTCACACAGGGTAAGTTTTGCTGTAAAAAAGTAGACCAAAGGGTTTACTACATCAAATCAAAATAGTTAGATATATTTTTCAAACAGCTACTATGTCCCTTTGAAATGAATAAAAATATGCAAAAATTGGCTCTAAACTTAATCAGTTATTTTCTGTTGAAATGAATTACCTACTTCATAGTTACAATAGAATAATTCTCAATACATATTTCCATGAAGCCCCTTTAAGTTGAACAAAAAAGCATGCCCCCTCCCAAATTGCACCAGCCCACCGCCATCTAATAAATAACGATCCCTTAGCGCTCAAATGTTTGTTTACATTTTGGTCGATCGGTTTTAAAAGCTTGTAACATGCTAAAGAACTTAAACGAGCGAATAATTCTTTTAAACGTTTGGTCTATTGATTATCAGCGAAAGAAACTCAAGCTACTTCTATGTGTTACTTTACTTTGGGGATTTAGCACCAACCCTCTTGCTACCCAGGGAAATTTTCAGCTTTCACATGGTATTTTCTAAGGTAGTTTTAAAACCAAGAGATGTTTATTAGGGTGGACAATTTTTATCCCTTGGAATCTTTTAGGATATTTTGGGGACTTTTCCAACGGTCTTCCCTACCGAATTGACCCCGAAGTAAAGATATTGTGCAAAAAATCGACTGAGTTCAACCGAACGTCCGGAGCTCTTGTGAACCGGTCCGTGTCTTGGCCAGGCCGGAGATGACATTTTGTAAATAATTGCCAGCTTATCATTGGATATTTCGGCTTGCCGGACATATCGCTACGTGTAAAGACGCCCTTAGGTCTAACTTAGTTCGAGCCAAGTGCAATTCTAATTCAATTTAGTTCTAACCTAGTCCAACTTAGTCCTAGTCTAAGTTTAAGTCTAGTTCTAATTCTAAGTCTAATTCTAGCGGCGTTACTTGGATTCCGTATACTCATCTAACGTCGGTTATTTCCTAACAGCTGGCTTAATATTACGATGGTTAATTGAAATATATAAAACGAAAAGGAACTCTTTAATTTTAACACTAGTCAAAAACTTTAATTTTCTGTAACTTTTGTATTTTAAAGTCAAGCGCTAGCCAAAGTCTTAAAACTACTAATACAACGAAATCAATGCGTGTTCAAAATTAGCCGACCGATTGCAGATTCATTACATATGCGAAGTCTTGACCGCTTAGCAAAAACTAAACAATAGATAATTGATGGTCTTTATTGTTTCTTCGCAACTAAACGTTTTAACTTCTTGCTCTGTAATTCGATTCTTTGAGTGAACCTAACAAAATTTTATACTCAATTCAAATGATTTTATGTGCTTAGTACAAAATTTGTTTCGCGTCAGTTGTTAGTTGAAACGAACACAAAAAGATTAAATGACTCAAATCAATGGATTTAACATAAAACAAAGGATTTACTGCTTATTGCTTTGACGTCAGGTGTCTATAACAAAGAAACAATGTTCCTTTTTTCCGGTTTTTTTTATCATTCTTAAAAATCAGTTCTTGATCCAGAGTCGTACTACCCGACATTTGATGTATAATCAATGGCGTATTAATCATGCATGTTTCACTGGTGTTAATCAGTGTCTTTCTTTGCATTGCTTTCGGGGAAGTAGATTGTCTGCCCTTCACTGATTGGTACTTACAGTCCGCTGAGGCTCGGTAGATTGACAAATGTCTCAGGTAATATCGATGAGATCTGGTTGTAGGCCAAATACCTTCAGTAAACAAAAACAATTGTTGAACATTCTTTTAAAAATACTGCCTTTGTTTATTTTGGATTAGTTTGGTTGAGCCCAGGTACTTCAACAAGGTACATTTTCTCTCTTTTATTCTAATACCTTTACTGGTTCAGCCGTCAAGCGCTGATTATATTTCGAACTAGAAGCCGTTCAGGCGGAAACTCGGGCCTCCTATGGGTTCAATGGGGGTACGGTATTTTCTGCTGGAGTGAACACAGATCAACAAAGAATTTCATTTATTTAATAATTGCAGAGAGTTTTTGTGCTATCATTATGTTCTATAATCTATGTTGCGATCTGTCGCGAATTAGCCGGCATTTAGTCTATTATTATCTATTATTCCCTGATGGTGCCGTAGATGGGCGAATCAGCTCGAAACTTTCTCGTAGGAACTTTTAGCCATTTCTATTTTTTAGCATTTGTTCTAGGCTACTCAAATTAAATTCCCAAACCTTTTCAAATACTATAGAGCAATAAAAATTGGGTTTGAATTAACATATCGCAACTCGCAAAATTCTTGCGAACCAGTTTTTGGAACTTGCAAATCGAAAATTAGATTTTTGCGAATTGAAGCTTTTTTATATCATGTGTAGATAAGGTTTGTTTCTTGGTAATAAAAACGATGAAGAATAAAACTTGATAATAGCCATTGCAGTCTTAATGAAACGAGATTCAAAGAGAGTTGTTGTTTTTCGGGATTGTGGCTCAATAAACTCGCTTGATCTACCTATATCTAAGGTAGGTATGGTGGAGAGCAACAAATGATAAACAGATTTTGCATAACAAAATTCCGGTTGGGAACTTTGGACTACCTTTCAAGAGGTTCCCTTTATTTTGAAAAAAAGGCTTAGGCCTTTTCCATTCCAACCGAAATTTCCGAAATGTTCTGTAAATTGTAAATTTACCCAATTAAGTGTAAACAACGACGAACTTAGGTGATATAATGCATCACACGCTTGAAATAAAAACGAAACACTTGCCTATTCCCAGTAATTTATCCATAAAACTATTAGACCCCGGAACCAGGAGTTATCCGCTAAAGCTATGTATCTATCTGTTGGTAAAGTTTCAATCTTTTGCAATACTTTCATAGAAGTACTATAGGTTGCTTAGATCTTTCAGTTAGTACTTACAGGAACTTAAGGCTCGGTTGATTGGCAAACGTCCCAGGTGATATCGATGAGATCCTATTGTTGTACAACAACCTAGAGTAGACAAAGAGAGAAACGCTGAACTTACTGTTTGAAAGTTTTGATCTTGTTTGTTTTGGATTAGATTAATATAACTGAAGTGTTTTAACAAAATAAATTTTCTCAGCGGCTAGAGCATCTGATAGGGAACTAGAACTGAATGCGGATTCGATTTCCGTCAGTGAGTGAGAACATTTTCTGATCACGCAACTTGAGAAGCAGTTTCAAGTCATTGACATAAAAGGATTTAGAAAAATTTGAAACTCCCTGTATGTTCGTCGCTAGTGGTGCGGAAAATTTTACTTGAAAATAGTGCGTTTTTGACGCTCGCTTGTGACAATTTTCCATTCCAACCAAAATTTCCGAAATGTTTTGCTAAATTGTAAACAACCTTGATCTCTTGATAGAGATTTTTTTTTGTAATAAATCGTCTTAAATGCTGGTTTTTCAAATAGTTTTTTTAGATTTACGTAAATTTACTCAATTAAGTGTATACAGCGATGCGAACACAATATTGACAGTTTCGAGATGTGTCAGAGGACATGAAAACGCCTTGTTTTTCTGCAAGAATTTCAGTTGGTTCATGCATATGCTCACGTTTTCTCGACTCAAAACACAAGATTGTTTTTATAAAGAACAAACTTGTCACGAAAAGATCTGAATTTTGTCATGTTTATTTTCAGGGAAGTAACGCTTTCCTCGTTTGTAATACATCGCACAAGAATACAAAATGAAGCAATACGGCTGATATAGAAAAAGCACTAAAGT
Organism: Hydrozoanthus gracilis; assembly: GCA_025388745.1. Lineage (NCBI taxonomy): Eukaryota > Metazoa > Cnidaria > Anthozoa > Zoantharia > Hydrozoanthidae > Hydrozoanthus > Hydrozoanthus gracilis. The sequence continues at coordinate 17,065 of JANVCF010193940.1, forward strand.
AAGTTAAAACATAAGCAGTTAACTAAATGTGGTAGATACTTGCTCTTTCGGTTTGACATCGCGCCTCCTTTTTGTTCTTAATTAGCGACTGACAGTATACCAGGTTTCTTGCGCGTATTAATCTGCGTCAGAGCTTTCCGCAAAAAAGTTTTTAGTAAAGTTAATTGTAAGGTAAGTAAGTTTATCAACTCTATTTCTTCTCTTTTCACATTTGGTACTCATATAATTTTGTGCCCTCTCAAACATCTCAATGAATGGTGAGTTAGAAATCTTGAAAAAACCAAACTTGTGCGCAGCAGAAAACTAAAGATTGTGCAGATGCGCCGGAACTGAGTTTCTTGAAGGTTCTGATTGCATTTTAAAACTCGGGATCTTCCACAGGAAGCCCGAGTAACAAACTCTGTAGAACGCTTTTAAAAAACCAAAACAAACACCAAGCCCATTTTTGAAAACACATTTTATTTCCGGTCAAATGTGGTTTACAAATTACTATATGATCAGTCTTTTTCTTGAAATGGCCATGCGGGCCAGGCATAGTAATAAGTTATTCCCTTGCAAAAGTTGAATGGCCGTAAAATACACGTACGGACCTGACTGGAACCCCGTAATCTGGGTCAGTGAACGTTCAAACAGTACCGGCACTTGCAGCAGGGAAAACCCTAAGTTATCAGCAGTTATCAGTTATCGACAAGCGCATGCCACGCAACAGCCAGCGGCGATCGATTCCTCCGCCAGAGTCCCGCACAAGCGACAATAATTCAAATTTTTCGCACAACACGAAATCGATCTGGGGTTGGGGAGGGAGCTTTTCGCAAAGCGAAAGGGAATTTTCTTTTCCAAGGTGGTTGGAGGGAAAGTATCTCCCATTTACCAAGTCCATTTAGATCTAAGACAAGAAACAACAAAAGTAGAGGAAGTTACAGTGTAGTTATGCTGCTGTTTTACGGATCATGCAGCCGAGCGACTCGATTACAGGCGTGTAACTTAAAGTCCCTAGCAAGCTTACTTTTCTAAGTTCCAGATGAAATGTAAAACCTTTTGATAATAGTAATTTTTGAAAATAAAACCTTTTCTCGCCGTTCCTGTTACAGATTTTAGACTTGAAGCGTGCAGTGATGACGTAGCACGAGGCGTATGACGTAGCACAAGACATAAAGCAGAGACAATCTTTTTTATCTGAAAAAACAATTCTGGTTACAATAGTCACATTGTTATAACTTTAATCAATGAATTATTCCCTTGAAATTGTTTGAAGTAAAAATTTTATGACATTTTCAACAGAAATGAAAATTTTCAAACAAAATCCACATAACTCACTGCTGCTACGTCACAGGTTATCAGTCCCTGGCTTATTCGGTCAAAATTTACATTCCAATCTTTTTTTTTTATTAAAAAAGCATACTTAGACGTGGAAATTTTCTTTGGTTATTTGAGTTTTGAGTTCAAAGATGACAACAGTTTTAATCCAAAAAGTTAAAAAATAAGCTTGATAAGGACTTTAAGATTTTATAAATCATGCTTTATTACGACTACTTGGCAATTTTAAGGCGAGGTGAATAACAAATCCTCGGCATCGAACCAAAGTGAAATTTTTTTAAACAAAAACTTAGAAAACAGGAAAGAGAAAAGAGAAAACAGAGAACTGAAAATAGGAAACAGAAAATAGAAGACAGTGAAAAGCTTTTTCTCTTTCTTAGTAATGGGCGCTTTTTTATTTCTTTGGGCGCTGAATAGAAGTTTCTTTAATATTATGCTTTTTGACCAGACTTACAGTGAAAAAGATAAACTGGCTCTTTTGCTGCTAAATAACACATATTGAATAAAATTCGGTTTTTATAGTTCTAATAACAAAATGACTTGGCCGCAATGTGCCACGGATTAATTGGTTTCTCTGAATCTTTCATCTTCTTGAGCAGTTTAAAAAGATTGCGTGGACATAAAGCTAATTTTAAATGAAGTTTCTTGCTTTGGAAAACGCTTTATCCCAGACAATATCGATGCCTTAAACGCGGGTGTCGGTATAAAAGGAGACCTTCCTAAGGAAGATTTTAGTTAATGATGTGTTCATGACCAACAAACATGGCGCCGTATTTTGAGTTTTCCCGCGTTTGGTGGGCGCGAATCGTACTACCTCAATATACCGAAGCTTATCATTGGACAAAATAAACTGTTTGTTATAAAAACCTCTGTTTGATGGGTTTAATGTAACTAACCGCAAAACAGTTTTTGTAAGGAAGCAAACGTGTGGCAGCTTGACGTTATCGAGTAATCATGTAAGTTTGATGTTTTGGACCCATTATGTGTTTACAAAGTTGAATGCTTGAGCTCTTTTAAAACCGAATTTCAAGATTTTCGAAACCCGGTCAAGAGGCTTTCAAAAATGACAGAAAATCCACTCGAAAAAATAGTGCTGGGTTATAATAAGATCGTGAAATTTTTGCTAAAAAAATAGACTGCTTTCATTTGCTTTTCGATATTTGTGAACTGTAGACATTGCGTTCGTCCTGCTGCACGGGTACTT
>JANVCF010194051.1:0-32731 GCA_025388745.1 Hydrozoanthus gracilis
CGCGACTCGAGCGATATCGGTTCTTCTCGTGAAATTTAGCGTGGAATTCCCTCGTCAGGCAATGGATTTACCTATAAAATATCTTCTCTAACCTAGTTGTTTTACCTTATTCAAATGGCTCATTGTTTTTAACTAGGTTTGTGTTGGAAAAAAAAATTTTTGCAACGGTTGTTGCTTGTGTTATTTATTTCGAAGGCGGTGTGTATATAGCATTGATTTTATGCTAAGTTGAAATCATTGAATTCTGGATGTTTTTGAAATATTAAGGTTATTTTTAGATAGTAGCCAGTGAAAGAGCCAAAGAGTTTGAAATTACGGCCATCAGAAAAGAATAGAACTCTGACTACTTTGTGTTGGTCTTTGCTGATTTAAGTTTGTTTAAAGAAAAAAAAATGTAATGCTGTAATCATGATTAAGGGGGTGAGTCAAAGCCCTGCAGACCATTTTAAGTTTTGAACCCTATACGGCGACCGATCTTTTCGTTTGTGTTAAGAAGAAGTGAGTTGTGGTAATCATTTTAACTTTTGAGCAAGTTTTTATAAACGCTGTAAACAATTATTTTTCTCTTCTTGAAGAGAAGAAGTGATTAATGTTATTCATTCTAGATTTTTAATCAGAGATGAAGTCCTTTAATTGTCAGTCAAACTCAGTGAGTTTTTTCCAATTCAAGGAGTACTTTTGACGTTAAACATCTTGCAAGAACAAAATTAAAGAACACGTTCTCTTATAGTTACAATGATCTCCAAATAGTAAATTATTTGAGTGTTTTCAGGTCAGCAAGTGTCTTGGTTGTCGATCTCGGTCACCTGAAGATCACAAGCGACAAGGACCAGGAAAGGATGTTAACTACTAAGGTAACGAACATTTCCGTGGTCAGTGATGGTGTTTGATTTCACTGGTTGTTATTGATAGCGAAAATGAAAGCCTCATAAAAAACACGGAAAAGAGGTATTATCACATACATCTTCATCGTCACGGGGCCTGTGGTTCCTCGTACAAGAAGTAAGCAGTGGTTCGAATTTTTCATTGCAAAGATCAGTTTTGGTAATTTACAGATACCACCACAGAGATATTTTGAACAATAAAAAAGTAGTGATTAGAACTTGAAGATGGCGTTTTTAGTAATGCTTTGAACAATAAGTAAGTAGCGGTAAGAATTTTTCATTGCAGAGCCAGACTTTGTTAACTTAGAAATACCATTACTAGAGATGGTTTGAACAGTAAGTAAGTAGCAGTTAGAATTTTCCATTACAAATCCCAATTTAGGTAACTTGAAGACGTCGTCTCTAGACTTGGTTTGAACAATAAATAGAAGTTTTCCATTGCAAAGCCCGGTAATTTGAGGATGCCATTTCCTGAGAAGGTCTGCGGGTATGAAAGGCAGTCTGTCCAAAAAATTTGTAGTGGAGATACATCCACTTGTGGGGCTGGTCTCTCCATGGAGATGCATACTACCAAAGGTGTCGACAGAAGATATGTCACTCGCCTTTCTTGTTACAATACTTCTATTACAATTATTTTAGCTTTCAGGTGCTTGTTACAAGACCCTCCTTATACTAGAAGTCTTAACCTTGCATTTTTTAGATGGATTACAGCTTAGAAAACATTTGGTTGAAAAATTGTTTAATGGGAAACAAAACTTGCACACACAGACGAGTTTTGCACAGTATGTGGCTCTCTCTGTTCCCAACGGTGATAAGTTCTCAAAGTTTGAGTTAAAAGTAGAGTCGCCCTAATTTACAGTGGGTTTGACTCTTAAAACCTTGGGATCGCTTTTTGTTTTCCATTCAGGATTTAAGTATTGAGGACCTAGAAAGAAGCTGTTACGACAAGTTTGATCTCAGACTTGAAGCTTTGCAAGTGTTGATTGCAAAAGCAGGTGAGTTAAGTCTTTAACTCGTTACCCTTTGACTGCTGCAACATTTATCCACTTGTGACTTCACTTTACAATATCAATAACAATATAAAATAATTTTGGTTTTCGATTTTGAAATTTGATCCTCTACCGCCTATTCTCTGGATAAGATACTAAAGTATCCCAACACTTTCACAGAAAATACTTGGAACAAATGATTGAAAAACAAAACCAGTATAACTTATTAAGTTTTAGTGTATTTTCTACTGAAAACACATGTAGAGGCTGATTTGTGTACCATAAAACTCTTATGGATAGGATGTTTGTAGTTATCAAGTGTTGATTGCAAAAGCAGGTGAGTTAAGTCTTTAACTCGTTACCCTTTGACTGCTGCAACATTTATCCACTTGTGACTTCACTTTACAATATCAATAACAATATAAAATAATTTTGGTTTTCGATTTTGAAATTTGATCCTCTACCGCCTATTCTCTGGATAAGATACTAAAGTATCCCAACACTTTCACAGAAAATACTTGGAACAAATGATTGAAAAACAAAACCAGTATAACTTATTAAGTTTTAGTGTATTTTCTACTGAAAACACATGTAGAGGCTGATTTGTGTACCATAAAACTCTTATGGATAGGATGTTTGTAGTTATCAAAAAACAAGGGAAACCTTTTCAGAATGAAGAAACGGCGAACAAAGCAAAGGGAAGCAAGGCCTCGGACCCCAATAGGAAACTTACGCCACAATACCACTATTTTCGTTCACAACAACAAGAACCCTTCATTTGTACCTGTAGTACAGTTGAAAGTTTCATATCGAAAGAGTATGGTCCATTACACGGGACCTGAAAGGTAACTAAAGTTCTAAATGAAACCTAGGCGAAAGTTGTCCTGGTACAGTTAGAGAGTGGGAATGATTATTATAAGAAAGAAACTTATTAGCCTGTATATTACTTCTCTATACTGTTCCAGGACAACCTTCGCTTCGGTTTCATGCAGAAACTTGGTTACCTTGGAACCGTGAAATGGACCATTGACCCCAATTTAACTATATATTTTAAATTAAAACTGTAACTTTTGAAAATGGTAGCCAGTGGTAGACATGAACATCAGTTTCTAGGTATGAGCCACCTAAAATGGCAGAGCCAACCAATTTAGGTAGCGCTTAGACCTTCGCGTCCTCTCGGATAAGGACGTTAAACCGTAGGTCCCGGTTGGCAGACCTCGAAGGGGACCTCGAGTCCTATTGTCTGTTCTCCCGTGACTTCTTGAGTAAAAATGTCATAAGAATAAGAATAAGAATAAAACTTTAAACGACAAAGTACACAACCCCCCTAACAACTTCGCTCGTGTTTGATTAAGTTGTAAACTTCATTGCTATTTAATAGGAGAGGACTGGGAAACAGCGCGAAAGCAAACCAAGTCCAGCTTGCACATTCTAGAACCCTTAGCTTTGGACATCAAGCTACAGAGAGCACTCAATCCGGACGATGTTCGTCTTTCGCAGTAAGTAGTCATCTGTATGGAGCTGTTTTCTTTACTTTGACTAGTGAAAACTAAAGTCTAACTATTGCACAGGATTCACATAGTTGTGGAATTTAACATGCATATTTAAAGCTTGGAAAATTGAACAGCTTAGGTTAAACAGCCTCGGTTGTGGATTCTTAACAAATTTGTCGTGACTTGAAACCGATATTTGTCTAAAATCAGCTGCTACGGTTGAGTGTACTCGTTTACTGAAGTTACTGTTGACAGACAGATGATTACACCAATGGTAATTTGGTGATATGAATATATGAGTGGCTCAAAAAAGTTTAGATGCCTTGTCTGTTTGTGAATCCTGATCAGTTCAGCTACCTTTCACCTATCCCTAAACCCAAAGGATAATCTTTAATTCAACCTTGACTTTAACCATAACCCAAGGGAGGAGTGGCAAAGCAATCTCCCAGAAACAGGAATGGCCCGATTGCACTATGTTACTGCCAGCTAAAAGTGTACATTAGGAGGGATAAACAAATTCTTGTGTATTAGCACCGCTAACCGATCACGCGTTGTTTCCCACCACAAGGAGTAGAAATTTGCGCTATTCCGCTTTCAGGTATATATTTCTACTGATGTTCTTCTGATATGATCCAATGTGCAACTGTAATGCTACGTTGCAACGTTAGATGAATGACTATATGTGAGATTTTTCTGTGCTCGACAGTCCATTTTCACACGCCCCTTCAGGAAAGAAAAGCGTGGACGTTTTGGGCCAACACGTTGTTTCTCTCCTAACAATAATACTTACTGGGCTCCACACAGGATAACAGAACGTGAGTTTCTTACTGTTAAGTCCATATCAGTATGAAACATCCTCCCAGGTTTTAGTCTTATAATCATTGCTTTTGGGGCTCTTTTAACCTCTCAGATACTTAGAATTAAATAACCAGTTACCATTTGAAAGGTGTTGACAAATTTACTGACCAATCTAATCACGTTAATCCGTTTGTACGTTTCATTTCAGATGTAGTGGAACAGATAGTTCCATTATTGAAGCTGCTTCTTCCTTTCTTCTTCCTATCGGCCTCCTCCATCCGTCTCTTTCCATCACTCGCTGTACTGACTCTGGGGTCGTCCTCCCTAGCGAGGAGATCATTCCAGACTGTAATCATCTTCGTCCAATGAAAAAGAAGCGGAAGCGATTTTCACCTCGTATGCTCGTTCCACAGACTAGGTCTCTCTCTGCATGGACCTTGAAGAATTCCCTTCATGTTGCTAGTACCTCTTTATCAACTTCTGCCTTGCCCTTACAGTATCCATATAGAAAAAACATTTAGTATCTCTATCAACAGCCACAAGTTATTTTACTTCAAATGCGAAACTCTCCCAATCTGCCAGTAGAAAATGCATGAAAATAGGTTGTGACTTCAAACTCAAGAAATAAATCGTCTTATGCACTCGATTAACCCAAGTTTCTACGTAGTGCCTTTTGGGGAATTAAGGAGAAAAGATTTACAAAATTTGATTTGCTTAAATCGACAAAATCCTTGAAATTTAACTTGTTAGTTATTTTGTTTGGAAGGATACCACTTCTTAATACGTGACTTCATTTTTTTATCTTGTGCATGGTAGTTCACTGTGTGAATAAGCTTAGTCTCTTTTCAGGTTTTTCAATTTAAAAAGAAAGTCAATGTATGGAAACCTTTAAGAATAAGACAAGGAAATTCTGTAACTGTTTAATTATTTTTTCACTGTCAGAAAAATTCAAAACGAGTGTCTGTTAAAAAGGTTAAATGACCGGACCCTGAGGGAAAACAAAAGCAGTTTCTAAGTTTTTTACAAAGCACAACATATAAATCTCTATGCTTAAAGTAGGATTCTATAATCCTGTCCTAGGAATATTTAAACAAAAACTTTGTCTTCTGCTTTTTCTGTTTCCATATATTCTTTTCTTTTCGCAGGAATCGCTTCATTTCCGTTTTTTGTTTTGAGCCATAATCACACAAACAAACCGGTTTGTTAAGTTGCTGCTAGTTCTTATGGTAAGTAAACCTGTTTTAATCCACAGCTCACGCATTTTCTTTTCGAACATTTTTTTTGAAGAATCAAAGTGTTTGGGAGTCTACCATCAGTCAGCTTATGTTTAACGGACAGGAAACTGCAGCAAGTTATTAAGGTACTTGTACGAGTTTTGAATTTCATACGAATGGCTCAATGTCATGACATGTAGTGGCCATTGTACGTTTCGGATTAAGAGGAACCAAAATAGCAAACTTTTGAAACAAGGCTGCCTGTATCTTTTCTTTTTATCAATTTTGATCTAACTTTATTCATCTAGAGTATAAATAAAACCTTATGTTCTTGTTTGATAATAAGATTTTATAAAAAGGAAAACCATGGATAATTAAATTAATACCAGTCATCAGAGGGTCATTTGTTTTGATCTTGTCATCAAATCAGGTTTTGCAAACCGCAACAACTTGAATAGCATACAAACATCGTATACAACGTGCTTATTTTAAGTGATTAAAGTATAAATTTTAATAGAAATGCCCTACGGCCAGGTACCTCCGGTTCAAGTAATATGGGGGTGGGATGGGGCATTTGTTACCTTTTCTTCGCAGTTAATTACTGCCAGTTTGAGAACAATGTTTTACAATTCCGGTTATATTTTAAAAGGATGTAGGATGTCGAGTAACTTGTCTCCTTTGCCTTATACCTGGTTTAGCCTCGTCGAGATAAGGTTTCCTATAAAATGACAAATTTTATACACTTCCTTTTCAAGTTTTGGAACAATGGGAAGAAAGATTAGGTTGCATTTTTCCTTTTCAAAAGAACGGGATCTTGGGAAAGCATGTGCTATGTTCGTGGGTTCAACAATTAGAGTTGTGAAATCATATACCCATTTATTCAGATATTGAATGATAGTGAACCTTTTTCCTAACTCTGTTCAGTAACTCGAAACATTTTGTTCTCGCCATTGTATCTGAAATCTTCCTATTGATCTGCCTTACCTCAAGCTTGCAACAAGTATTCCTATCCCTGGTTCCGATGCAACAGACGGAGCTGCTCCAAAGGTAAAGCTAGGAAGATAAGTGCTTTGAAGCATTTTTACCCTTTGTCTGGTTAATTTTTACCCTTGCGTTGTATGACAGTATGGCGCCGTGTCGATTGCGCGGCATGGTGTAAATAGCATGCTGTGGATGGCGTGGTGTAAACTGCATGGTAGGTGTAAATGGTGTGGTGAGGATGATGTGGTGTAGATGGCGTTGCGTGAATGGCATGCTGAGGATGATGTGGCGTAGATGGCATGATGTGAATGGCATGCTGTGGATGGCGTGGTGTAGATGGTGTGGTGTAGATGGCATGGTTTGGATGGCGTGGTGTCGGTGATGTGTTAATGGTGTGGTGTGGATAGTATTGTGTAATTGGCGTGCTGTGGATGATAATGGTGTGGATGGTGTGGTGCGGATGGCGTGGCGTGTATTTCTTTCAAGGGACTGCTGTTGAAATCTGCTTTTTAGCAATTGCATGATGAAAACAGTCTTTTCTTGGATTTGAGGAGATACGCCAAAGGAATCCTGCTAATTTGCATATTTTATATTTTGGTTCATTATCTGTAAGCTATTAGCACGTTTCATGGTCTCCCTTTAGAAAATATCTTATATCAAATCGTTTATCAGAAATTATACCTCAAAACGAGTTGTTGGCTTTGGGTTTTTCAAAAATCTTGGAAGCTTTTAAAGGCATACTTTACAACGAGAAGCCTCCTGCCCACTGTTGTGGCCGCCTCGCACCTCATCGTCAGCCGCTGAAAATGCACATTAAGTCAAGCAACTTTCTTGATTTGGAGCATCAGACTCTCATTTCCTTAGAAAATGTTTGAAGCAATTTCAAATTATGCAAATGAGACCCAACTTATCGTCACATCAAAGCAAGAACTTTTTTCGACACGCAATTGCTTAAAATCAGGTACTGACAGCATAACCTTGAAAAAAATACTGATTAATTACAGTATTATGCCTGGGAGAAACGTCAAATTTCTCACGAGTCGAGTTAAATTGAGCAATTAAGTGCATGATAAGCTTGTCGTCTGTCCCGGTGATTAAGTTCGACAGATTCTACTTGGATCCGCAGTTATGCTATTTGCAGATGGAGTCTTCAAAATATTATGTAATTTTCAACTTGTAATAATAAAATAAAGTGACATCCACTGACACGTTTTAGAACGTGTTTTAATTTGGTTCGTCAAATTAAATTCGACGTTTGACCTGAGCACTTGAAAAATCGATTTAGTTCGACACATGAAAAGTTCGACGTTTGTCCCAGGCCTAAGAGTAAAAACATCCATTGTTTTATGAAGTGTTTCCGAGTCACGTAACCATGCGAAGGTTCTATAGACAGAACGGTATGCAGTTAGATTTTTTAGAAATAAACTGTTTTTGATTTTAAGAAATTCTTCATATCTTTTTCTGTATGCAATTTTTCTTTTATGAATAAAACTAATAGAAGTTAAACGATTAGTTTAAATTTAAACACAAAAAGTCATAATGTATTGTTTGTCCAGTAGAATATGCTAAGATGATATTATTGCAAAATATTCTAAATTAATTAATTTGACAAGGCCAGCGAGGCAGGGGGAGGTGAATTTGTTCTTTTTTCTAATCGTCATTGACAACGTAAATTGGACACTCGTAGTGAAAAACACATCTCCAAAAACTCTTTTAAGAGCACAGGAACGGTGCTCTTAATGTGCCAGTTTACATTTTTTTTTCAAGGATCATTGCTCCCTACCCTATCCTCTTAGCAAGCTTTCATCTCTTTCAGCTACAAATACGCCAAATGGCATCTTTTAAGATCTTCCAATCAGAACATACACTGTTATGTTACCAATTAAGGGGAATTGTGGTTTTCGTCTGAATTGTTCCCATTTTCTCAAAACTAAATGTCTCTGATGTAGATGATAAACTAGCTGGGGCTGAAAGGGCTAAGTCTCTTTTGCATGAGCTTCTCCAATACCAAGCTCAAGTTGCAAACCCTGTTTAACCCGTTGAACCAGTTTAATGGTAAGATCGACCTTTTCCTGCAGTAGTTTTCTGTTTGGGAGTCAAAAATAAGAGCCTAGTAGTTGAAACTAATTGAATTTTCTCTCTAGAATTAATGTTATATTAAACTTAAACATACTAACAACTGAAACCCGTAACTTGTAATCACAACTTGCAGAATAACAGAGTTAAACGAAATGAAAGAAGCGCGGTAATAGACATTGCAAGGATTAATGCATCTGTGCCAATACAGGTACAAGAACATGCACCGACCCTCTTCCTGCCAGACTTCCAAAAGTCAAGTTTACCGATCTTTATAAAAGCTTTCAGCTCGAGTTTGTTGAAATTAAAAGTGAATAAAATTTAAAGAATGATAACTTTATGGAGTTTCTAACACTGCTTCAAATGTTAGAACGAATAACACCAATTTTTTCTACCCTTCAAGACAAGCAAAATGAGTGGTCACTTTATAGGGTTTCATCAACTGGTTCAAAAGTTAGAATGAATACCACCAATGATTTCTACTCTTCAAGACAAACAAACCGAATGGTCGTTTTATAAGTTTCCAGCAACTGGTTCAAACTTTAAAAAAAATAACATCATTCACGTATGCTCTTCAGCTTCTTGATTTATGTAAGTTTAGTTTTGGTTAAATTTTTGGCAGGAAAAGGGTTAGCGGCAGTATCATTGTTTCCAAAACTAAAATGAGTTTAAAAGTATAAACTAACAAATTAAACCTTAAACCTAAAGTAACAACTAATGTTAGCTAAGAATTTGCTGCATAAAAACATTGAAATTCGTTTTATTGTTTTTCTCCTCATTTTTAACAGATAAACTGATATTTTTTAAAGATAGAACTCGAGTAACATCTAACCAAAACCTTATATGTATTGAAAAAGATAAATTAAAGTACCATCTAACCTAGGAATTAAGTTTCTTTTTTAGTAGTATAAAAGAAAGGTTCGATCAAACTAAAGCTGCACTTTTAACGTTTATTAGCTAGTACGACCTAATAGAGAATCGCCAAATTTAAGACGATAAAAATGGCTTAACTAACATCACTTAAAGTCTATTAGATCTTAAAACTTCAAACAAGCAGGTTGATGCCTTGCCTTATTTAATGGTATTTTGCCTTAGAAATAACATTGATAACAGTTGTAATCGAACTGATGTTGGTAAAGACTCACTGTGAAATGAAACCCTGTTAAGAATACTTTAAAAATATCTTATAACGCAAGAGTAAATTAACTGTAAGCTGAATGCTGATCAACTGACTAGGGTTGAAAGTGCAAGCAATAAATCAAGTTCGTTTGAAAAAGCAAATGAGAATATTAACCAAAATCATTTTTTAAAAGCTTTCAAAAGCATAGATGGATACCGTGCAATATAATATAAGACAATAAGTTAATAGGTTTTTAAAGTGTTCATTTCTTGTAAAATTTGAAGAATTTGTTTACACTTTTAAAAACACTTTTAACAGAATAAAAAGTTATTTTAAACTAGCTATAGTCCGAAGAACCCTTAAGTAGAAATGTTTTAAGCTGGGATTTGTTGAATTTGAGCGAGAGTTTCGGCGCAGCGACGGAAAATGCGCAGCTTTTGAAACAGTCCTTGGAACTTACAATTGTAGATTGACTTGCGATCCAAGGCCATCCAAGGAGCTTTACTGTTTTTCCACGAACTTGGTCAGATAGGTAGAAAAGACCATTTCCATGAATCTTTGGGTCTTTTGTATTAGAGGTCTGCATTGTCTAAAAGTGTCAGTGGTTGGTTAAAGTGCTACCGAAACCTTTTGTCATTGGTTCCTTTATAAGAGCTTTCAAACACTTGTATTTAAATGTAAATATATAAAGTGCTTTTCTGATCATTTACGTCCGTAAAATAACCTTTCAAAACAGTGCATTCAATGCGAATAGAATTCTAAACATACGTCGGCGATTTATGACGTCACATGATTTGAAAGGACTCTAAGCTGCTCTACTCCAGCGTTTACAGCGCGCTAGTGAGTTTTTTTTTCTGCTCAAACACTGGGCCATTTGGCAAACATACTTCGCCATGATCATACGAGTTTGACCGGGAAAGTGAGATTGATCTCCTGGATTTCAAATCATGTGACATCACACATATCCAGTTAGCGTAAAATGTTTCGCAGCTTTGGCGCTAAATTAGGCATTTTGTCTTCGTAAATTATCTGCAATTTTTTTTAAAACCGGCCGCAAGTGTCCCAAAATACGAATCAAACTTCAATCTTAGATATTTTAAACTGGTTTGAAGATTTCGCTTCAGTAACACGTTAAGGTTCACTGTGAGTCTTAATCAGTTGTTTCCTTTGGACGTAGGGTTGTCTTTGCTATTCAAACTCCCGATATCTCGAACCTACTTCTCAAGGAAACTATTAAGGTAAAGGAACACTGTTTCTATGAGGAAAGGCTAACTGATACTGTGTACATTTTTCATAAACCAAGGAGGTGTACCACGATGGGAAGAAGTACTATGCGTACGAAGCGTATCCCCCAACTGTGAACGTTGGGTTGCTTGAGGCTACACCTGATGGGAACGATGATGATGATGAGGAGGAAGAGTTTGTGACACCCGAGGGAACACCTTCATTGTAAGCAAATTCCATACCATATTTGGTAATGTGTAAGAATTCCATTAGGTTGATTATTGAAGCGATAGATATACTTCAAAGTTGAAGTGAGAACATGTCAAGTTTTTCGTCAGACTTTGAGAACAGCTGCCCTCGATAAGTTCTCAGGTTCTTACTTCATTTGCTAAATTCAAATAGTGTTTATAGTTCGAAATAAGAGTTTTACCGAAATGTCCAATTACAGTTTTGAGGATTGTGTATTTCTAGTAGGTTTGCTAAAATAAACCGCCTACGAAACCTTCGATAGCTGGTTCCTCAAATTTTAGATCTTTTGTTTGGAAGCTACAGTATGAAGACAGTAGATCCTTAAAATCGTACTTCACAGATTTTACATAAATAAAAAATTTCCATACCTTTTTGGCGATCGTTGCTTCACGTCTTCTCTTTTTATGATTGAAAACCACCTTTCTATACCTTTTTGGCTTTTGTCGTATGACGTTATTTCCTTTAAATTTTAGGAACGGCACCATGGAAACGGCAAAAGAAGAAAACAAATTAGCTTTGTCAAAACAAGTTAAACTTTACCTCAAGTTTGAAATTGAACAGGTAAGTGTCTATACGTCAAATTATTGGCCACGTTTCTGAAATTCGTGAAAGGCAGTCGTATTATTCGTTTCACATATCAGTCACATGTCTTTCTCTTGTCTCTTTGACCTGTTTAAACCTTTATCTTTGATCTTTTTCACCGAAAAATTGGTAATTAGGCTTGGGAAAGCTCATTGGTCCTTTCAACGTCACGGCTTAACTCCAAGCGGACTCTTAGCTGAATTGGCTAGAGCCGCTTATATTCCTCTTGGTAGATCCTGAATGCAAATCCCGTTGAGATTAGCAATTCGATCACTTTTCTTTGATTGGGTTTCGTGACGATGCTGCACATCCGCAAAACTCGTCTTATTCAACTTTTCTAGTTGTTTGTAGGCCTCACTCGAAATTATGTTTAATATGTAAGTAATTTAGATGATTGTAAGTATTAAAGTACTCTAATACTTTATTATACCTACAAAGATATCAATTGCAATTGGTGTGATGGATGACAGTAAAAGAGAAGTACCTTGCCTTGCATTAGCCCTTAGAGGTTTGGGCACAACAGTAACAATGCACCCGTGGGATTTGAAGGCTAGTGCTTCGTTAGGGTCCTTAGCTGTGCAAGAAATGAGTTTCGGCCCTGGAGGAGGGCCATTGAACTTGCTACAGACACCACAAGATGCTGATCTTCTTTCAGTTACCTATGTGAAGGTGAGCTACACATAGTGTTGACAAATTGACCATAAAAGAACCGAGCTTTCCGAAGTCAGCCTAAAAGGACTTTGAACTAAATGATGTTTACAGGGAAATTTGCTTGCTTGTCTGATCCTTGTTTTCATCAAGGAGAGGATGTGGATTATTGGTGTGACCTGTTGTCTCTCGGCCGAAATGAAGTTTTTATTAGCAAACTTGTAAGGAAACTGTGTAAAGTTTTACACTTCAGCCGGTTCCTACGCAATGCAAGCAGTCATATCATCTAGGAACTTGTGTGAGAGTTTCTACTGTTTAACGCAACAGTTGGTCTAACCAGAAAACGTTTACTTTGGGTTTTGTTTTTGGTAAACTAAATGTGTAAGCTGACAAATTGAACGCATCCGATAACTGTTTTCTTTCTTTTTTAAAATAGTTATAAAATATTGTAGTTATCTCCGTAAAAGATCAGTCTCTCCATTCGAAGTTTGAAAATTTGCGTATTAAGATGGTTAACAAGAACAATTGTAAAACTTCTCTAACGAGAAACATTTCTACAGGCTGACCGTGGATCACCAGAGTACCACACGACTTTTGGATCCACAGAACAGGCGATTGTAATAGAATTTAGTCAGTTGACAGTCATGCTACACCAGGAAGCCTTGCTACGAATCATAGAAGTATCTGGAAAGCTGATACCCCCAAGGTGATGTTTAAAGCTTATTAGTTTTAAGACAACAGATATGATAGGTTTGGCGATGATTTAAGGGCAATAACAATGCTAATGATGGCAATAGAGATAAAGGAAGATAATGGCTGTGTTGGTGTTATTAGTTTGGGTAATGATGGGGAATTATGATTATGGTGGTGGTGTTGGTGAGAATAGTGAAGGTACTATGATGATAATAGTAAAGGTGATGTTGTCAATGATTATAGTGAAGGTGGTGGTGTTGATAACGATTATAGTGAAGGTGGTGGTGTTGATAATAATAAGAAAAGGGGTTGTGTTGATTATGATAGTAGTGGTTGTTATGTTGATAAAGATTATAGTGAATGTGGTGGTGTTGATGGTAGTAGTGAAGGTGATTTTTGATGATAATAGCGAAGGTGGTGGTGTTGATGATATAAGCGAAGGTGGTGGTGTTCATGGTAGTAGTGAAGTTGGTGTGTTTGTGACAATAGTGAAGGTGGTGGTGTTGATAATTATTATAGTGAAGGTGGTGTGTTGATGGTAATAGCGAAGGTTTTGCGATGGTGATGATAGTTGAAGTGGTGTGTTGGTGATAACAGTGAAGCTGGTGGTGTTGATGACAGTAGTTAAGGCGGTGCGATGATGATAATAGCTAAAATGGTGTTGATGATAGTTGTGAAGGTGGTGATGTTGATGTGATAATGGTGAAGTTGGTAGTGTTGATGAAGACAACATTGAAGGTGATGGTGTTTGTGGTAATAGTAAAGTGTTGTTGATGATATAAGCGAAGGTGGTGGTGTTGATAGTAGTAGTGAAGTTGGTGTGTTGGTGACAATAGTGAAGGCTGTGGTGTTGATAATGATTATAGTGAAGGTGGTGTGTTGATGGTAATTGTGAAGATGGTGTGTTGGTGATACTGAAGGTGGTGGTGTTGATAATGATTATAGTGAAGGTGGTGTGTTGATGGTAATTGTGAAGATGGTGTGTTGGTGACACTGAAGGTGGTGGTGTTGATAATGATTATAGTGAAGGTGTTGTGTTGATGATAATAGTGAAGGTTTTGTGAAGGTGGTGTGTTAGAGATAACAGTAAAGCTGATGATGTTGAATGTAGTAGTGAAGGTAGTGTTGATGAAGACAAAAGTGAAGGTGGTGGTGTTGGTGACAATAGTGAAGGTGGTGTTGATGATAATAGTGAAGGTGGTGGTGATATTGATGATAACAATAATGAAGGTGGCAGTCCTTTTGGAGTGTTCGTATTGAGAAATGACACCACCGCTGTTGATGTTGTTGTTTATGACTTTGTTTCTAGTGAGGAAGCTATCACTGCTGAGGTACAGCCATCACTGGAGAACCTTCCCGCAGATGAAGGAGGACAGTATGGCTTGACTAAACTGGCATCAGCTGTAAAACTCAAAGACAAAGAAGAAGTTAAAATTGATTTAAAAGCAAATCTCGGGGGAATCAATGTCATTGTGGCTTCTGTGGATGGAGACTTAGCTAAAGTTCTTGTTGGAGGTAAGCAAGTTTAGATTTTAGCTAATATTTTCCAACGAAGTTGCCTTTTATCGAACACAGATTGCACGCACATATAAAACAAAGCTTGAAGCTTGATTAGTGGCTCTTGAAAGTAGCTATTACCATGTTAGTCATAGTTTCCCCGATTGTGCGTCACATCAAGGCTTGATAACAGGTTTACAAAGATGCAACAAACCTTGCTTGTTTCTCCAGTAAATATCTCCTTACTACTCTTAATTGTCGTCCATAGGTCTAGCTGCTCATGTTGCCGTGATGAAAGATCGAACTGATGTTTCTGCAAGGTTGGTTTTGATGTTTTGGCTACCAAGTAAATTTTGATACCCTTGTTGTGCTCCAAGTTTTTGAATTTAAAGCAGTTCGTTGTTTAGAGAACTTTTAGAGCTCTCAAATCAGTAACAACAGAAACTGGAAGGTAACTTTAATAATGGCAAGTCCAGCCCTGCATCCCAGTGTGTAACAATATAGATATAAACATTAACTGCAAGCCCTCTCAGCCTAGATAGCACTAACCTCAGTATTATTGTTCCACGAAATCCTGCTCAGCATAGTATTTACTTTACAAAGAGAATGTTAAGCTAAAAATTGTTAATGTTATTGTGTTATTATCCTCAGTATGAAAGATCTGGCAGTTATCGACTCCACCCCAGGCGCCATGTACCCGAAGATAGTGTCCATCGTCAATGAAGAAGTGTTTAGCGTCAAGGTATGGAGCAGACGACTCACGTCGCATCTATTTATGTTGTGTTGCTAGTGTTGATCTGATCTTCGCTAGAAGTTACAGTGTTTGAGTGTGTAAAGTTGGGTAGTTTTTAACGGTAGTCGACGTGTGAAGAGGAGAAAAATGAATGAATCTTTCAGATTGAGACAATTGATTATTATACCAGTCCTTGCTATTGCGGTAGAGTTATCGTTGATATGTTTTGTTTTTCGACAAAGAGAACTAGGGGTTCGGTCCTGGAAAATTTTTTTTTTTGCTACCCTGGAAAGCTCCTGGAAATTTATTTTCATAAATCAGTACGAACCATGTTAAACTGATTTCGACCACTGGTTTTAGATTGCAGTGTATAATGACGCCACTAAAGGCAGCAATGTGAGAAACATGGAGGCCGTGGACACAAGTTTCAACATGAACATTGGTTGCATCAGGGTTGTGTTCCTAAACAGATTCGTGATGAGACTGTTGGTAGGTCCACACTCACAGTCACTTCCATATCGGATTTTGTTTGCAGTGACTGAATCTTAATCATCCATGTCTTAGCTTCAATTTTAACCCTTTCACTTCCAGTCAGTTATCAGTATCTAACTTCTTCTTATACATTGTGTCAAATGTAGAACTTTTTTATTATAAAATTAAAGCTCGTCAAACAAAGTGATATACTGAAGATGAATAGCAGAGTTCTCCTAAACTTTTTCTATGAAAACTATGAGCTCTAGTTGGGAGAATTTAATACCAATACAATTATGACTCTTGTTTCCCCGTTAGTGTGGTTGTTGGGTTATTATGTGGCGTGTTTTATTTAAGGGGCTGTTGTATGGGAGGAAATATTTTCAGGAGGTTAAGTTTAAGTTCTCAGTCGCAATGTTTCATATCAGGTTTTCTCCAACAACGCTTTTGGACAAACTTTGTTCTGCGTACTTAGATATTGCTCTGTGTGGCAGATAAAGCTCTCATGCTCGCGTGCTAGGTTTTGGAACAAGTAATTGATTATCGTGTTTTTCCTTCCAGGCTTTCTTGAATAATTTCCAGAGGGCACAAGATGCTCTAGAACGTGCAAAGAAGAGTGCAACGGAGTCAGCCACAGCAACAGTAATTGAAATGACTTATTTGATAAATCATTATTCTAACGTTCCTTGACACATATGCAATAGTATTTCATTAAATGTGTGTTACAATCCGTGTGCCTTCCACAGTGACCCTGCTCGCCTTTGAGTTCTTTGTAGGTTGTGGTTCTATTCATATCTTGAGCTCAGATTTTCACAGAGTTCTTCTCTCTGCACTAGAAACCTTTGTAATTATTGGAACGGGAATTGGTCCCCAAACGCTTCTAATCTTGTTGTCGAGGCTTCGTCAGTTCGCATCAGATCGCGATAAAACTTCCCACAGCGACACTAAGTGATATTCACCATCGATTGACGGAGTCACAGTTTTGATTCCTGGATTTTGAGATAATTTACGACCAACTTTAGATTGCGTCATACTCATCGGTATTTCTAATATTCAAAATAAAATGCATAACCGAAGCTGACTAAAGGTACTAAGGCTACGTTCGCATCAGATCGCCATAAATGTTTGAAAAAATTCTCTATTGGCTGACTGAGTTAGACTTTTAGTTTTGATTCTTGAGAGATTCTACGAGCAAAAATCCGTACTTATTAATATTCATCGAGAGAAATCAAGACAAACCAATGTTATGCATTTAGATATAGTTTATTTTGTGTTTTGGCGATCATGTCGCACTCTAGTGCTCACGGAACAACTGAGGAACACGTCACGCTTCATACGGTGCGAATCGGTCCAAGTGCGAAACTGGGAAAGTTCTATTCTATATCTTTACATTGAAAATGCCTCATAAGAAGATTGTTAAAGGTTTAAAGCAATACAATAATACCACCAGTTCTTCGTCCCGTAATACACTCGTACTTTTTGTAACTAATTGTGGTTTTATCTGCTTAGAGTTGGAAAATTTCCTTGGTTTCTAAGTTTTTAAAATTTTCTCAATTTTATCAACGCAACTTAACCAGAATAGCATGACGTTAAAAGTAATGCACAATGCCAATTCCTAACTAAATATATAGTTCGCTGTTTCTTGGGTGTAAAGCTTGGCATACAAGTCTTGAAAGAACTGGAAATTTGAAAAAAATCAACTTTAGGAAGAATCTTCACAAACTAGTAGAGATCCTCGAAAATCCCAAAGTGCCACTTCTAGTACTAAGACATGCCAGAATTGAAAACGATTTCAACTTCTCCACAGAAGAAATTTTTTCACGTCAATATTCCTTCGGGTCTGGCTTTTTGAAGTTTGCCAGAAAAGGCCTGCAGAAATCCTTTGAAGCTCATACTAACCAGCCAGTTAACGTTTTTAGCTCCAGGCAGTTTTTTGTGGCCTAATTTCTCCTTTGATACTTTTTGTAATGAGAGTATGGGAGTAGATCAAGCAAGGTTGTTGATGAAAAAATTAAAAATTCTCCTGTTGTAGTTAAATGAAAAGTATCGACCCTTCTTTGGAGATTTAAGCAACATGGCATTTTTTAGTTTGGGGTTGAAATGGTCAAGAGAGCGAACCCTGATTTTAAAAACTTGTCAGCGATTTGATATATTTTAGTTAAAAGGGAAAAATTCACCAATGCAGATGTCAACGGTTTGAGATGTTAACAGTTTAGTATTTCAGTTTGAAAGGCCCACTGTTTTTTCAGTTGTTAGGAAGAACGTTCCTTTTCCATGCAAGAGCATTGTTCTGTACCCTTCGCTCAATAGGTCCAAAGTTACCAGAAACAGAGTTCGCGGATCAGTCTCTCAGTTACTATCAAGGCCCCACTGGTTGTTGTTCCTGTCAGCTCCAGCTCTGAAGATGCCCTCGTGGCCGACCTTGGTCAACTGACCGTGTCAAACCATTTCCGGCTGGTGGAACCAGGTTCTGACCCCGACGGTAGTGATGCAGTTATTGTGGAGAACATGTCTGTTGAGTTGAGCTCTGTTCAGTTTGCAAAGTTAGTACCATGAATTAGTTGGATGCCTTTGTAGAAACTCTTTTGTGAATGTAAGTGGTTCTTTCCGCCTGTGCTTCTGGTTCCATATTATTAAGGGATAAAAGTCTCTGGATAGCATACTCGTTAGGTTATTGCAGTTTAGCCTCCAAAAGTTCCAGTCCATTGGAACAGTTTGACAACACATCTTTCTTAAGAACACACAACGGTGGTGTGAATGGGATTCCTGGTCACTACTAAGACAAACCACTGCTGAGTATGGTAGTAAAGTTACAATTGTCAGGGTGTATTCCAGATAGTTAAGGTTGGGTACGCAATTTTTGGCATCTTGGCTGTTGTTCCCTGCCACTTTTGTAGTCCTGTTTAATTTCCTTGTTGTATTGTATTGTAATGTTATATATTGTTCTGGCAAAGCAATAGATAAAAAAATTTCACCTGGCTTTTACAGCTAGCAGACTCCAGTTTCGAAAGTTGGTAACTGTTGTTATCTTCAAGATCTTGGACTTGATGCTGATCATTTTTTGATAGCCTTTTAAAACCTCTTAAGAATGAAGATTCGATAAAATAACGTTTTATGTTATTGCCTCAGCTAGAATGTGGTGTCAAAAGTAAGTGAAATGAGGCAAATTATTTACAAGAGTGAAGGCAATCAAAAATATTGATAAAAAAATGAAATACAAGAACACTTGGAGACGACAAAACGTTTTGCTTTATATCTTAGTTTAGACCTACTTTCAATATAAAATGATTTTACATTACAGTAACTTACATTTTCCCTCAAATGGCATAAAAAGCAACTCCCTGATCTCTTTGATAACAATCTTTGATACGCCAGTGTGAGATACATCATTGCAATACAAGATATGATGCTAAAGCTAACTTCTATTAAGCACGTTTTAGAACAAATTTTGGTAGGAAAACTACTTCAGCTTTAGCAGTCGATCTCTGGCAACAGATACCAGAACAAATGAAAGATTCAAACACATTTCTTTTTTCAAAACAAATCAAGAAATACCTTTTATTGAAAAAGATGAAATGTCCAAACACAGACTCCTTTGTTTAGTCTATTGTTATAGTCTTTATGTTTATTTGTTTTTGTTTGTGTATTGGTTCATTTTTATGCCTACCTAAATTTGTTACATAACCAGACTAGTGTCTAACTTGATAACCTACATGTACAGTTTATTTAGAAACTAGGCATTTCTTAGATTGTCATATACATTTGGGTTTACTCGCTTCAATTACTTTATACAATACTTGACCTAGATAAACGTTTTTTTTTCTTATCCTGTAAAATTGGAAATGTGAATAAAAAGTATTGTAGTTAATTTTTGTGTTGTTCCATCATTAGGGCCATCGTTAAAAATGGACAGGATGTGGGTGCTACACGTCTCATTCTAGAACCGTTTGGTGTTAGCATTCATTTGGTAAGGAACCTGTCAACTTGGTGTCACAAGGTTCCAGATATTGATGTCAGTGGGAAGCTCCATGCCGTCAAGGTATAACATTGTTATTTGACAAAGTTTTCAGGGTTCGTACAGGCCATTGGAAATCCTGGAAAATCCCGGAAAATTTTTGAAGCCCTGGAAACCCCTTGAAAAGCCCTGAAAATTTTTCATTAAGCCCTGGAAAATTTCCTAGAAGCTTCGTAAAAAAACTAGGTTTCCCAAATGATGCATTGTTTTTCGTTTTAAGTAACAACAAAGACTTAAAACTTTATTTTTGCATGTCGTTGTTATATTAAGTCCAATAAACAGATTTTTTATGACATTAATTACAAAAACGTTGTTTAAACAGGTGATGTTGAGCGTTAGTATTTTTATTCTGGGTTTAAAAAGTCCTTGAAAAGTCCTGGAAAAATAAAAATATAGCCCTGGAAAACCCTGGAAGTTCTGAAGTTGTACGAACCCTGAGTTTTGGTTTAGGTCCACAACAGATCTTGCTTTACGTGCGAAAATTTGTAAATATATAGTGTCTAAGCCTTGGAACCGTTTAAAGAAATTTTATAGATTGATTGTCCTGTTTTCTTATTTTTTTGAAAGAGGATTCAATAAAAGATAAATACTGTTGCGAATCCGGGCTAATTGCACTTTGGAATAGATGTTCTCTTCGCTTTGGAGATCACCTAGGTTACTATATACTTTCTATTCACATTTGTTTAGTATTAGCTTATCTGTCAGTTTGTTTGACACCCGACTAGTAAACATGTTGGTCAGCAGCTAGAAAGTAAGAGAGATGAGTCTTCTGAGTTTTCCAGGGAATGACTGGAACGCTTTTTCTGTGCAAGGTTGTTACATAGTTCTTGTATTTTGTATCATAGCTTTGTGCTGGTGAAGAAGATCTCGAAACTCTATTAGGTGTGGTGTTCCAGAACTTAAGTGAAGGAGTTCCTGCTGCCGCTAAGGAAGGTATGTGTTAGGCAGGGTAACCACGGTATCTAAGAACCCTCGGAACCCTTGAAATCAAGTCCATAATAAGTTGCAACTTTAGCATCGGAAAGATTGAAAACGAAATATTAAGTTTTTGATTCGACCGATCTGTGTTTAAATACCAAAGTAGAGGCTCAGTTTTCACCAACAAACAGAATTGTTGTTCGGTTAAACTACTTAAGCCTCGTGAGCGGTTGAAGAGTTCTAACTTTAGAGGAGTAATTTGAAGGTCAGTTAGACGTGTGCCATAAAACCTACAAATGACATCAGTACACAGGACCTCCTTCTGAGGCTCTGCATTGAAGACGTTGAAGTTGCCCTCAGACTAAAGCATCTTAAATGGTTTGGCCACGGCCTGCAGAGCGAGACATGGATAAGAAAGGTCCTTTCCCTATATGTTGAGGGTCCACGTAAGAGCTGGGACCTCGGGTTATCCGGACTGGAGCCTGGGGATGCCTATAACCAGCTTGTTTGGAGAGACAACACAGCTATGTGGCGTCAGACCCACATCTCAGTGGACAGCTGGCGTTTTTTTAAAGGATAGTGAGTGACTGTGTTCCAAGAAACTCAGGGTTAATTCTGTACCTTTACTTCATCTTTGTTTCCCAGAGCAAGAGGATCCTGAGAAAACGGCAGTAGATGTTGAGGATACAATCCAGATGCAGGTGGCAGGTAAGTTTCAAAAGCGATTTTCTTTGATGGTGGTGATTATAGAATCTGTGGTAGTAGTAAAAGTAACAACAGTAATGGTAATATTACTATTAATATTGGTAATAATAGTAATAGCAGTAACAGTGAGATAAAAGTAATGTTAGTCACAATAGTAATAGTAATAGTAAAAGTAATGTTATAAGTAATGATAATACTAGAATACTAACAACAAGAATAACAGTATAGCGATGGTTATAGTAAAAGTAGTGGTAAAAGTAACAGTAAAAGTCACAGTCATAGTCACAGTAATAGTAATAGTTGTAGTGATGATGATGATGGCGTCAAAGAAATTACAAAATTCCCTACCACAAACTCTGGTTTTTGTCGAACTCTCATTTCGATTTCGCAGCTGAATTGGAGTCAGCAGATCAAGCCACTGCCGGGAACGGAGTTTGGGATACTGTTAAGTTTGCGTTTGAAATCGAACAAGTAGCAGTCGCGTTGTACTGGAAAGAGCCGAAACTGGTAAGAAACTTCGACAACTAGTCAATAGTCCCCCTTCTGATCGGAAAAGATAGAAAAGAACAAAAGTTTCGAGTTATTCGTCCAACCATATTTAGAAGCTAAAAAGTAAAAGGTTAAGTTGTGTATTTATAATAATCGGTTCAATTGGCGCCTCAGGCAGCCGCTTAAAAATGGTCCATGTATGTGGGTACTCATTTTACCGACCCTGGAAAGATGGAAAGCTGAGCGGCCTTTAGCGTGGGAACGGAGTGTGGTCATCCAAATGTTCGACCCTTGACCAGGCTGGGAATCGAACTAGAGACCTCGGGATTAGGAGGTAGAGATCTTACCACTGCACCAACTCCTCAGCTATATATTTAAAAGGCAACTCCAGGGCTTACCAAAATTATGATATAGAAATTGAAGGAGCATGTAAGTATTGTTGTAGAAAAGGGGGAGAGGTGTAGCGGGTTTTATTTGAAATAAGCTTTGTTGAAATTAAAGGCAAATTTTATACTGTTACTTTTCCTCTGCAGAACTCTAGAAAACCGGTTTTACCTCAATCCCAGCTAGCGGTGTTAGCTTTGCAAATCAGTGTGGTAGAACGTACAGCCGCCGTATTTCAATGTAGTGGATCAGTCTTAAAATGTTTTACATTGTCACTCTTCAGGTGCTCGGTGAGAAAGTTGAGCGTGACCCGGCCAGTTGCCTCGGACAGGTGTCTGTTGTCCGTGTGGTTGCAGGTGGGCGGATAAAATCTGACACTTCCTTGTACGCTAACGTTAGTTTGGAGAGTTGCATTCTGGATGATACAAGACCACAAAGCGAGAAAGGAGTCACAAGGTAGGGAGTGATCTGTTAGTAAAGTCTCCCGACTTTGATCCATACTTTTTATGTTGCTGACTTAGGAGAAATTTACTCTTCATCTTCAGTGGGTTGCATTAATTGGTCAAATTTTAACTTCCCACAACCAAGTGTTAGTAAGAAGAAAGGAGGTGTTGATAGTGCGCTTTTTCCACTGAATGGATAATGTTTAGAACTTGTAGTCCAGCGCCCGGCCGCACGAAGCCTGGATAAGCTATCCGCCGGATAAGTGCTTTCTATTTAGGCAATAAAACTATAGTGAGGTTATTTGACACCATTTAAATCATTACTTTAGGAGTCTTCCACTCGCTTAACAACCAAATCGATAAATAGCCGAACAATTTTTGATTTATTAGTGACGAGCATTAGCTTTTATCCAGTGGATAGCTTAACCAGGCTTCGTGCAACTGGGCCCAGTAGAATAAGGATGATTTTTTAATACTAGAAAAGAGTCAAGAGCTCATTGCATGGCGAGTTGCTTTTTGTATTATTTTCCTACTTAACCCCTTACACGGGCTTTTTGAGGTTGTTTCTACACGGGGAGGGGGGGGGCACAAAGTGCCCGCGGCCTATAACTTTGCCCCATTTCAACTAATGGCAACGAAATTTGGCACAAATATAGTTTGTTGCAAGACCAATGTGTGTTTTAATTAACATTATACGTGACAATGACGTCATAATGACGTCAATAAGCGAATTTTGTCGTTTCCTTCAGCTTTGCCTTATTTCAAGCAATTCGAACAATGACCATCACAAACTTAGATGTTTACAAATGAAATACATTGCTTCAAAATGAGTGAATATTACAGCAAGAAGAAAATATTAGCTAGGAAAATGTTTAGAAAGGGTTTTTGGAGGGGGGGGGGGAGTTAGAAAAAGGCTCCAGGAAATAACTCTATATTTTTATTAGAACAACAATGAATTAATTGAATTGTTTAGGCACAAGTAAAACAGTAACTTCTGTCATTCCAGAACCGTCAATTCGGATAGAATCGTACACGGATGCATTTTATTCAAAATTCGTATGTAATATGACGTCATCACCTGTGACGTCGTAATAACGTAATAACTTCATAAACGCATGGGAAAATTATTTGTAACTCTTTATCTAAAATTATTATACTAATACATCAGAAAAACCGACAACAGCATAAAAGATTCTAAAAAAGGAATACGTTAATGAAAAGTAAGGTTAAATAAAGCTGTTGCCATGGCAACAGATGGCACGCCAATCACCTAATTTTTTTTGAGCATGAAGTCCGATAAATTTTAGGAAAAGTCAACGAGTTTGAAGGGTTTTGCTCCAATATTGCCAAAGTTACAGTTAGTTGAAATCGGCGCGGGCAATTTGTGCCGCCCCCCCCCCCCTTCCAAGTGTAAGATTAATTTAGAATTGGGTAACTTAGAAATCCCAAAATGATAAGGTCCTTGTGGTCTATAGTTTAACGCCCTTTTCAAGAAGGAGCGAAGTGCCTAAAACACATAGAGGTTTCGGGGAAAGACAGCGCCTTCTTCTCAGTTATTTTTTACAAGGCCCTGAGTATAGATCAATTCTTGAATTCGAACCCAGGCTGTCCTCTTTTGCGGACTGTCTTCTGCCACTTAAGCTAGCCAGTTTGCAGTTGTTTAAGATCTGCTGATTCTTTAATGCACGTAACGTAACCATTTGACAAAAAAAACGTTTATTACATTAAACATCACGAAAAAGTTACCCCTTTGCGTGCTGAAGAGTATCAGATTATGTCGAAGTATTGCGGCCTTTTTTTATCATGACAGGGAGACGAATGGCTCTGTTTTTCTGTTATCCGTTCTTAAAATGGATGAAATTTTCTATTATTTAGGTAAAGCAATTAAAATAGTTCCTCAAGTGTTTTGTTAGTTCTGAAACGCGCAAGTGTTCGTTTTTGTTGCAGAATGATGGAGAGGTTTGTCGGCAGTAAGACTTCAGACGCACCAAACATGGTGGACATCAAGTTTGAACAGGGTGCCTCTCAAGATAAAAACAGTACGTACAGCTCATTTTGGTTTACAGTTACCGCCAAACATCTTTGAAATGAAAAGCAGTCAAAGTTGTTAATTAACCCTGCTAAATGTTTACCGGTCAACAAGGATTCTGATTGGCTTAGAAATCGTAGATCTCAGACTTCATTCATCGCCAAAACTTTGGGTAATGCCCATTAGGTAAAATAGTGGACACAAATGTTTTTTTTGTGACGATCCTAATAGGCTGAGAAACCAAGAAACAAATCAAACAGAAATAGTGCATATACCTTTTCTTGTTCTAGATACTGCTAAGAATAATAGACCGAAACCCCATTAATATGTGTATTTGAAATGGTAATTTTTTTTGTTTTTCCCAGTCAACATGGAGGTACAAAACGTACACATTGTAGTCAACCTTGAGTTCATACTACACATGGCCAATGTGTTTACCTCGGCAATGGGCGTGGCTGCTAAACCGACCACTACTCCAGCCCCTTCACCTGCTTTGCCCGCACCATCACCATCGACTTCATCTGTTGCCAAGGCAAAGCCGGTGGTCACAACTGGCGTTGAGAAGGAACCTGGTGAACTCAAACTCCGCTTTGCTGTGCAGAACCCGGAGATTGTACTACTTGCGGATGCTAAAGACAAGGACACGAATGCTTTGTTCCTTAATGTAAGGATAATGGAAAAACTAAAAAAAAAAGTTTTTTCTGAAGTCCTACATTTTTTCCCGTTCTATCGACCCTAGTGTGACAGTTACTGCTGGTATTTAAAACCAGGCACCCTGTCTAAAAAGGGGCTTATTAACACTATTACTGTTATTGATATTACTATTATTATTATTATTATCATTATTAGTGGTAATGGTAGCTTTAGCACTAACACAGCAATAGTAGTGCATGTTTGTGCTAGTGGTTGTGGTAGTGTTACCGTTTTATTTCTTTGAATCATCAGCTCCCAAAAAGATTCTTTACGACACACAACTATTTCTGTCTGTTATAAGTGTCGCTAAACTATATCATATATGCATAAAAAAGAGGTTAAATATCGATTTGTGGTTTTTGCTTCAGAACTCTGTAGAGTTTCACTACCTCCAGAGTCACGGACAACAAAAAATGTTTGGTTCCGTATCAAACCTAAAGATCATCTCGGCAGCATTTGACGAGGAGCGACGTGGATCTACCAAGACGCAGGTAAGTACAGCTAACACGGCCTTCACACTAATATTAAACCTTTTTTCCTTTCTAAGTGGTAAATTTCAAAATCACAAGCCAAGACGCAGGTAAGTACAGCTAACACGGCCTTCACACTAATATTAAACCTTTTTTCCTTGCTAAATGGTAAATTTTAAAATCGGTAAGTGGTAAATTTCAAAATCACAAGTCTTGCGCATGCTTGCTTAAGGTAACTTGCAGCCACTTATAGCAGATACACACTGCGCATTTGCAGGTTTCCCAATGTTGTTTCACGTGATTATTTTTCGTTACGGTTGATAGGTATCTAATAATTCTTGTAAAACATGTCTCGGAAGTACGAAATATGGTTTTTGTTTGGTTTCTTTCTCACCGAGTAGTTTTTTTTTATACAGGTTCTCTATCTATCACACGTGTCGCTGCACAGCTCAGCGCCTGAAGGGGGTGCAATGCATATTGATATATCAACGGGCGTGGCCCGTGTCAACATGTCACCGCCAGTCATCAGGACCATAGCAGCTTGTGCCAACTCGCTGACTCCAGCAAAGGTATGCCGCAGTCCTAGATTGCATAACCAAGAACAAACGTTTTGCATTGTTGTTCGGGCAACTCGCTGACTCCTAAAAAGTCACATGGGGATTGTAAAATTTTTCCTTATGATAAGGGTTAAGGAAGTTTAACGTATGTGTATATATATGTGCACGTAGAAATGGTTTCGGGTATCTGTATATGTTTGATGTGGATACAGGTATACGTGGGCTATGACTATGACTTGGATAAAGACAGTTAAATTTAGGGTATGAATGAAGATATAGGAATAATGATACGAACCATAAAGATAAGGATGCAGAGACCAGATTAGCAAAATGATGATGATGATGAGTAACAGATGAGCATTGTGATGATGGGGATGGTTATGAATATGACAATTGAGCGTTCATGACATGGATGATGATAAATATATGACAGTTGAGCACTGTCATGATGTAGATGATGATCAGTATTATAGAAGAGTATGGGGATGGTGATAAATATGACAGTTCAGCACTGTCATGATATGAATCAGAAGATGATAAACGTGATAGATTAGCACTGTCATGATCTGGACAGTGAACAATACTGTAGACGAGCATGTTGATGATGATAAATATGTTATAGTAACAAAAATTAAAGTGCTCAGTGATAGTAAAAGATATCAATTCTATCTCTTCACTCATAATCAGTGAAAAAATCAAGGAAAAATATGCTTTTTTTCTTGTTCAGAGTAAGATGTTTTAAAAACACATAAACGGATACACGAATATATATTATTTACGAAAACGCGACGAAACTTAGGTCTTTACGTTTATTTTCGATTGTTTGTTACTAAGTCAAGTTTTGACCTGACGCAGGACGATAAGGAAAGCGATAAGAAGAGAGAAGTGGACAACTCTGATCTGTGGGTTGAAAGAACCATCGACGAGAGCCAGAGATGGTATTTGGAACCAGGTCTGAAAAAGATTTGTTATAAACCAATTAGTTATCTCATTTTCAACCTCGAATATTGCGTTTCTAGCTTTCTGATTGGCTTAATCAACCTCGGTTATCAGCTCATATACCGAATTAACCATATATGGAAACGGACTGTGTAGTTTGCAAAGCTGAAATATGGTTCTGAACACCTTATTATAGGAAATTAACAATACACGTTGACAACGCGACGAAAATCAACGTTTAACTTAATTAACGCGAATTTTACAAAAATTAGGTTTACTTGCATTAAATTAACGCGAATTTTTACGACAAGCTTTATTTACTTCGATTTCTTGAACATTGCGATTTACATCTCTGCACTTACAAATCTCAACATACATATGCCCGATGAAAAAAAGGAAGCGTTTACAGTTGTTAACTTTTAGGATTGCTCAAATGGATCTAGTGGGGAAACTCTGCCTTGTATTCTGGATTGTTTTAATTGCCAAGCGGAAGATGTCTTGTCCGATAGTGACTCTGAGGAGCCTATAGAGGAGTCGTGAGATTTTGATTTTTCTACAATGAAAAAAGATGTTTAAAATTGACAATGTTGTTAAAAAACGTGCATAAAATTTACATCAATATATTTATTAAGATACATTAAATTAACGTCATTTTGGACACGATTTGTCCAAAATCGCGTTAATAAAGTGCATTGTTATTCTCCTATAATAAGGTAAGTTATCAAGTATTGATAGATTTGGAAAAACTCGAGAAGTTTATTAAAACGTTTATTCCATTCGTGCTTGTTGGATATGAGATGATTTATAGCTACGCGCCTCCTTGGCTTTTTACCATCTCATGTCCACCGCATGCTCTTGGAATAATGGTTAATTGTTTCCCAGGATTTGACTAAAACCTTGAATTTTGAACGGTCATCCAATTTCTCATTACCAAATACCTCATTTTGTGTTTGTTATGTAAGGAGGCATGAAATCATGTTAAACTAATTGGAGCCGAAATGGTTAAGTTATTCACCAAGCCAGAATTTTCTTGAAGCTTTTGGTAACTTTAAGTTTTTTATACCTTGCACGAAAAAGATAGAAAAAAAATTCTAATTTTCTTGGTGCTTTAGTCCCCAAGGACCACTTCATTCCAGGATCAAGAATCATAGGAAGATGGCCAAAGAACTTCAAGTACTATGAAGGGTTTATCTCCAAGATTGATAGTCGCATCCATTTGCAGTTCGATGATGGTGATAAGACTTCACATGACTTGAACGACGTAGCCGCTGTACTTTTTGACCGCATTCCCGAACCTTCCGAACTCAAGGTACGAGAACTTACTCCCTGACTAATTTAAAACACGAAGTGTAATCAAATGTGTCTAATTTCTAGTCTAAGATTGAAAGTTTGTAAAAGATTTCAAAAATTCGTTCTCAAATGTATTAAAGCATTGTCCTTACCTTTCATCATGAAAGGCGAAATACTCATCGAATTCGATAAAATGAGGCCCAAATAGTATTTTAAACGCAAAATCAAAATGCAGCCATTATTTTTAATTGCTAATTCTGGCTTCCAAGTGTCTCGCAACAGGCGAAAGCAATTGTGACACAGAATTTACACCAGATGTTGTGCATACTGAACATTTAACTTAAGTTTTTGAATAAGCTTTAAAATGTGCGCCACTAAGCGACTCCTGAAGAATGTTGGGTAAGTTATTGGAACTTGTATTACCAATAATTTATTGCTAATCTTGGCAGACTTAAAGGATTTGGTTTAGAAAACTTTTCAATAGCAAAAATACTACCCAAAGCATCATTTTAGGTAAAGTAGGTCTTGCACGATCCTATAAACGGCACTAAGCTAACGTTAATGTTTGTCATTACTTTGTTTTTTTAGGTTGGCACAAAAGTTATAGCGAAGGATCTGAAAATATATTTTTACCACCCAAGCAAAGTGGTAGAAATAGGACTAGACGAGAAAGGACAGCCACAGTACACGGTGGAAATGCCTGATGGCAAAAGACAGTCAAATAGTATCAACACAATACGGCTGCTTCCCACAAACAAACCAAGAGGTATGATTGAAGACTTCATTAGTTGCTAAGTGTATCTAAATATTTATTGCGTACCCGGCTTGATATGTCACCTCGGTATAGTCTAAAATGATGGCAATGATGGTATTTAGCATTTCTAGAACGCCTTTGCATTTATGCTGATCAACTGCGTATTGCAAATAAGTATAGGGACAGCTGTAGAGCAGGGCCCGGTTCCTCAAATTTCCATTTCACTTAACCGTGGATTAAGACAAATGAAACAAAAGTTTCTTCATAAGTAAATCTCAGTTACTCTACAGAGCGCCATATAGATTTACAATAAAAAAAAATAGGACAACCTAAAATCTTTCAGCCCAAAGCAAACTCCAGAAGATAGGAAACAGGAAGATGGATCAGAAAATTAACTCTTGGATCACACTAATCGGGTTTTGAGGAACCTGGCCCAGGGCTTAGAAAATTTCCTGCCAACAGCTCGCTTCAGTATGTAAGTTGGAAATGCCCTCACACCACGGGTAGACCACAACACCGGGATTACTCTACCTTTTTTCAACCAATGTCAAGCTGGTTGTTCTAAGTTGTCTTAGTTGGTCTTTGTTATTGATTGAATGTTTGTTGTGCAACGAATTCCACGTGTTCGAAAATAGCTTCTTGGTTCAACGGATTCGCGATCAAGGCCTTCTTTAAAACTTGCATTGTAACTAACATAACTGAACACAACACCGAAGATCCTGGTTTCTTGAAGGATCTGCTTCGAAAATCCTACTCAATGACAACAAGCCCGATCTAAAAATTCGGAGGATATATCAGAGTACAAGATTGTAGTCATTTACACAAATGACTCGACTGAAGCAAGATAGGTAAAGGGTCTTGTTTGATCTTGCAAAGTCCCCCAAAAAATGTTCTACTTTTCACAAAATCCGAAAATTTTTGTATTGCGGATAACGTCGCGAAATTCTGTAAAGGAGAATAACGAAAATTGTCTTTGATAAAAGTGAATTTGTTTCCAGATTTGATAAACTTCTACTTTAATAGGAATTAATAAAACACTTCGTTTTATCTTTCCCCAGCTGGAGCAATCGTTTCTTCGAGTATCGTCTTCGCACGGTGTAAGAATGGAAAGTACTCGGGCGGTTATGTTTCCAGCACTCAAAGGAGCCGACATACCGTAAGGCTGTACAAAGGGGAGACTCTCACTTTTGATGTCAATGACTCGCCGGCCCTTGTTTTAGATAGAAACCCGGATCCTTATACTGTTCAGCCAGGAACGCGAGTGATTGGTTCATGGCCCAAAAGCCAATGGTGGCATCCTGGTAAAGTGACACAGGTGAAACAGGAACAGGGCGTGGCACGCTACCACGTGCTTTTTGAAGATGGCGACCAATGTTGGCATGTGGCGGATGACATACGACCAGTCAGATATCACAAAGCTGAAGGTGTGATTTACAGATTGTTTGACAATAAGAGCTGCATATTGTTTTTTATTTATGATTTGACCAATCAAATGATTAACGAACACATAAATATTTTAGTTTAAACTAAGTTTATCCTTACTCCAGCAGTATGAGTGGTTGAAAGTATTTTGTGTCGTGCTATTTCATTGGACCAGTAATATGTAAAGCTATGAGCTGTAACCTTTCTTTTGATGGATATTTTATAAGAATTCAGAAAAGCTTCTTTAACAAATTCAGCACCGATTCCTTGGGCTGAAAATATACGTTCTTTTGAATTTTTTCTTCAGTTCCAGAAGGTGTTATCGAAGTTGGCACAGTAGTTTGGGCGCTATGGAGCGGTATAAGGTACTTCAAAGGGTTTGTGTCGTACAAGGGCTCCAAACTTCATGTTGATTTTTATGACGGCGATAAGTATCTTTATGACATGAAGGACATCATGGTCACCGTTATACCCGACGTCCTGTCGAAGAAATCAGATGTTCAGGTCGGCACTCGAGTAATAGCAAGGTTCAAAAAGCGGCAAAACTACTTTTCAGGAGTCGTGAAGAAGATTGATGACTCGGATCCCAAAATATCTCGCTATCACGTGGAGTTTGACGATGGTGATAAAGAAGTGAATACTATTGACGATTTACGAGTTTTGCCCTTAAGGACAGATGTAGGTAAGTCTGGTTGCGAACATAAACGCATCTAACGATGATGAAGATAAAGATGATGATGATGATGATGATGATAATAGTGGCAGTAATGATGATAGTGAAGATGGTGAAGATGATGTTGATGATAATAACAATGATAAATCATATAATGATAACAATGAAAATTTAATTAGTAGGAATAGTAATATTGAAATAATGAAAAAGAGAGTCACGGAATAAAAGCAGTAACATGTTTTTTAAACGGTTACAAGTTAACCCTGTCCCGTGTTTTGTACAGGGAGAGGAGACTTGATCAGAATTGATGCTAATAACATTTGCTGTACTAAAAGCCGTTATTATAATTAAAGTTGAATTTTTCCTAGCGCTAGTATTTATTAAACCACGCTTTTTTTAGAAAGAGCTTAAACAGAAGCATAAAGAAGAGTTAACGCAACATCAATCGTCACAACTAACTATATAGAACAATCGCACCTGTGAAACTATATAAACCGTACTATAAGTATATATTACATTCTTGGTATGATTAACACGTGATCTAAATGGAAAAACTTGAAACAGCCTTACTTAAGTGTGTAATAAAATGAACCATAAAACTAGGCATCATTACAACTTGTAATCATCAACCATCATCTGTCAATCAACCTTGATTTTTCATCACCAATCTTCAGATCAACTATGCCTAACCATTGGTAAATGCGTAACCTCAACTGCTCAGTTTGAAACAGCTATAACTGTATATTATCAGTAAACCATAAAATTAGGCGCCATTATGACTTAATCATCAACAACCATCATTTGTTATTAACTAGTTCTTATAATCTTAACTTCGCAACGTCAACCACCATAGACCTTGTTAATAACTGATGGCGGTTATGTTCTTTTGTCTTCTTTCAAATAAACCCTACTAACCTCTTATGTTCTTTTGTCTCCGTTCAAATAAACCCTACTAGCCTCTTATGTTCTTTTGTCTCCGTTCAAATAAACCCTACTAGCCTCTTACGTTCTTTTGTCTCCTTTCAAATAAACCCTACTAGCCTCTTACGTTCTTTTGTCTCCTTTCAAATAAACCCTACTAGCCTTTTATGTTCTTTTGTCTCCTTTCAAATAAACCCAACTAGCCTCTTACGTTCTTTTGTCTCCTTTCAAATAAACCCTACTAGCCTTTTATGTTCTTTTGTCTCCTTTCAAATAAACCCTACTAGCCTCTTATGTTCTTTTGTCTCCTTTCAAATAAACCCTACTAGCCTCTTATGTTCTTTTGTCTCCTTTCAAATAAACCCTACTAGCCTCTT